>BLKM01000254.1:1748698-1782200 GCA_013340265.1 Coptotermes formosanus | reverse complement strand
CCCCCCCCCCCCCCCCCCCCCCGCCGGTTCAGCTTGATGGGAAGGAAGTCCGACGCCTCCCACTGACTCCGGACTCCTAAAGACAACTTCTAGATACGATTGTTTAACGACTTTTCGTCAGCAACAAAGTTAATACTATCCCAGTTAGAATTTAGTTTAGCCTTGATTAAGCGTGAGGTGCGTATGGCATGAGAGGCACCACCATTAGGAACTGTCGGATCTTTTTAACTCAGTGAGTAAGTAAAGCGACAAAACATGTTTCGAAATCTTTGGCGACGTGCTTTTATCTGGGTTTAACGCCGCTTGTTTTCTACGACATTTTAGATTCTATGATGATTTTAGTCTGGAAAAGATTGTCTGACCATGAAGACGGCCTGTTTTAAAGTAGGCCTACACTTACCTGGGAGATGCGAGCCCAGAACCTCGCGATGGCAGCCCGTCGCCTCCTAAAGTTGTGTTTATGGGTTTGTTTGCGCTACAGTGACAGTTAGTGCGCGGCGAGTTGTGACAACGGGATAAAAACAAACTGTAATGTTCACTGTAAAAACATGCGCTTCGTGAAGATATGTTCAGCCTGACAACTCGTGCTTAATGGAGTTTTATTCGGCCTGCAAACATTTATTTCGTGAAGCTGCGTTCAAATGAAAACTTATGAATGAAATATTCTCAGGCTAGCAGCCGCGTCAGATTGCTTAATGGTGAATACGCCAACGTTTCGAGGACCATCTCCGCCCTCATCATCAGGGAAACGTTGGCATATTCACCTTTAAGCAGTCTGACGCGGCACATGACCGATAACATTCTATGCAGTTTAGTCAGCGTGAAAACTTTAAATTATGTATGTGGTATGTGAACATGGGTCTCATAGAGTTATATCCTGTGTGAAAACGTCGGGTATATGGGCCACTGTGACCCAAAGAACCAGGTTAAAACAAAGAGGAGTTGGATGCTGCTAAGCTGGATTTACATTGGACTCTGTCCACTGCCTTTCATGGGCCATTGGTTATCCTCGATGGTACTGAAAGCTCTATGCGTGCGCGTTTAGGTTTTAATCCTATATCATTCACTGATGATGGAGACAGAGCAGGTCTCCGAAACATCGAACTTCGGCACACGATTGGCGTAAATTTTCGCCGTAATTACTGTCTTTTAAAGTGTTCATTAACGTCCTCTGTCAAGTCGTGCTGTTTTTCCGGTGCCACGTTTCGTACTGTGCTATCAAGAGAGTACGAATCTGAAACAAGCGGACGGACTCTTCCTTCCTGTAAGGCATCCTTAATTGCACGTGTTTGCCATAGTACAAAACAGCAGGCACCCGGGCACCTTTGCTATTTTAAAATGTCTGTGCTCGATTCATGGATACATAAATTGTGACGGAGCGGCTCCTGGGAAGGAAAGCTGCCATATAGGCTACTCAGTCACCAGAGCATGTCGTTGTGGAGAAACTGTTAGTCTGTCACAGAATTTATGGAACACATAGCAATGTATATATATTATCGTAATTGTAAAATTAAAACAAAAGCCATCCAAATACACATAAATGGGTGTAAATGGTACCCCTTACTTTATTCTGACATGTTTAGGTCATGCAGGATCATCATTAGGGATTTTACATTCACGCAGGTTTTCCATGTGAAATTAATGAAGTTGACGTTAGCTCATAAAATATCAATCAAACGTTAAAATTTGAATATTTTTTGTTTGTTTTACAATTACGGCGATTAAGGTACAGAGTGATAATGAACCAATTTTTTATTACTCTGTTTTTCAAGTCCCGATAACGGACTTTACTGAAGTACTCAGATCCTACACACAAAGACTACTGTTTCTATCAAACCCTTCTGCTCGGTTTATTATCCCCCAGTGTGTGGCTGGCCCAAGATATCTTCCGAATTTCCGTAGAATAAGATATGTAAAGCTCGTAAGTCAGCGATTATCTGTCTCCGATAAGGTCTATATTCTCTTCTAGCTTCGTTAGCCTATGTTCTTTCTTCCCTTAGAGGGACAGACAAAATTCTATACTCGTATATAGCCTGAAAAAGGAAGATAACAAATAATATTATTTTCCATGATGTGACGCCGTACAATTCGGTAGAGATTTAACGACATTTGGAAGAACATGTTACCTTTTTCTTCTACACTGACGATAGAGGGAATATGTTGCTCCAAAATGCCAGCAAATTTTTACTAGAATACACGGCGTCACATTGCAAAAGACAGTTATATGCATATTTACCGCTGTGAGAAGTTCAAATCGCGTAAGATTGTAGCTCTGTTGGCCTGTATGTGTATAGGCCACCTTTCCAAAAAGGAAAAGGGACGCTTCTGAACTGAACAGCAGGGAGCATCTTCCAAATTTGTGTATCATTATAAACAGCTGTGGAACAGCAGGCCTGCTTAAGGCGCATCTGCAGAAAAAGGGAAAACGAGATTTTGGGCATAGTTTTGCAGAGATATGGTCGCTGCCTTCCAACCACGTGTTCTCTGGCGTGATCGTGCCGTTCCCAAAATGCAGAACGTGTCAGTCGTGCCCGATTTCTGTCGTCTTCCTAATTTCTAGTCTTTCAAGCAGTTGAGTTGCCAGAATCTTGGCAGGAGCAGTTTGACTCGTAACAGTCCCATTAAACCCCACGTTATGACTCCTTTCACAGTCACATTTATATCTTCCTCGTGCTCCATCGCCAACAATGTTGAAACAAACGTCAAAAGAAAAAAGAAACAAAACACAACAATGGCTCTGACACAAGCACCGAAGTAACACATTTATTGCGGCACAGTTTACTGACTTGAGTTTTATCTGCTCATTAGCAGGAAACGAGCTTAACAGCTTCCTTCTTTTTACAGATATTAACAACAGAGGCAGTGTATGTATAAGCATAACACTGAGGCGCTTTGGCGTAACCACTGTTGCCGTGGAAGACCAATGACTATTACACACTCTAAGTGTGTGTTTGTAGTCTTAGTTACCCAGCATGCAATGCGCATGCGTCGTGTAGTATTGTCATCTGTGGCCAGTCTGGCCACATTATCTCATAAACTGCACGATTTTCGGAAAGACGTTATTGAACATAAAATGTGTTTTGATTTTCTCTACAACTTTCGCCTGAAATATTTCTCATTCTGTGCAGAATTCAGCGAGATATTATAATAAATGTACATAGGTCCTCCTGTAAAGTACCTGTTGTTCTTGTCAGATTTTAATGACACTTGAATTTCCTCGCCAGATTTTCGAAAAATACTCAAATGTCAAATTTCACGAAAATCCGTCGAGTGGGAGCCGAGTTGTCCCATGCGGACGGACGGACGGACGGACGCACAGGCATGACGAAGCTCATAGTCAATTTTCGCAATTTAGCGAATGCGCCTAAAAGAGGTGACTTATGTAACCTACATACTACTCAAGAAACATCTGTATTTCTGGTAGTGAAAAATTAAATAACGTCAACATTTTTACGCGGAAAAAGCTGATGTCATGTATTTAAATAGACGACATGCCTCAAAGTTTGAACAATGAAATTTATCGAAATAAAATTAAAAATTTCGTCTCCTGGCAGAAAATACACCGCGTCTCCATTCTCGAGATCAGTTGGTCAATGAAATTTAGGGACAGAACCGCTGTCTATTGTGAGAATAATACTAACAGATAAATTTTACTTTCTAGGCAAGATGCAGGATTATTTTTAATTTTTAAGTCTGTAGTATACACACGTGTAGTTATCACTGTGCTTTATAGGATCATTAAGCGGTTGAACAGAGCAGAATCTGTGTGCGGTATGTCGATATAAATAAAAACTCGGTGCTTTATATTATTTTTATTAAAATTTTACAGAAAGGGCCACTTCAGAGGGGGACGGAGTGGTGTTAGAGTGTAACAAGCGAGCAGAAGCGTACAAAGGTATAGGACTTAATGTAAGGTGTCCGTTACTGTTGTTCAACACGTGAACAAAACTGGAATTTTTCGACAAATTTTAGTGACACATCTCAGTGTCACGTTTAATTAAATCCTTTCAGCGGTTCCAGAATTATTACTTGCGGGCAAAGGGAGAGACAGACGTGTTGAATCTACTAGGAGCATTTTGTGAACCTTTGTTTGAGCATATGACAAAAATAATAATGTACTGGTGGTTCAACACTTTCGTTTCGTCACATTTTCCGGAAAATTAAATTAAATATGTTGAAAAATAGATTTATAATCAGAGTGATTTTCGGTATACGGCGTGTGTCTATTGCTCAAACACAAGGACTGTGACTTTGAATCCTGCTGGGGACGTAGATAAATATATGCGTTTGTGGGTGTGTGTATTTTGTGAAGTAGAAGCCTAGCGGCAGGCCGAGCCCTCATCAAAGGAGTTCTACCAAACGCCTACAAAGTTAGAATCAGAAAACCGCCAAACGAGATACTCTGGGTTGCATTACCCCTACAGCCTGTGAGAAAGATACCCTAATTTTTTGGACTAAAAATCTAAATGCGGAAATCATTGAGAAGGAATGATGGAAGACGGATAAACATAGCGTCCTGTAATTTATAGACATATTTTTTTCAGACAGGCTACAGAAGGGCTTAGATGGGACTTTGAGGGACACTTTCTTTGTAGAGGATTTAGTCTAACAAATACAGCTGTCACAATGGGAATCCATAGTGAGCCCTGAAAACTAAATTTGAGAGTTGGGCTGTACCTACCTAATTTTGTGGCGAACTTTGTTTGCCTTATGACAAAATAAGGAATGTCACTGAATCAAGGACTACCGAAAGTATCAATGTCCTATTTTGCGAATTTCTCCATATAATAATCAGAATACGAAACCCATGATGTAGCTGCTATATGGGAAAATGCAACAATGTCTTGAGAAGTGTTGTTATGACGTCATTGTTTTGCTGTCATCTTTTTTTCTGTGGAAGTTAGAACGTAGGCTGGCTGTTCTGACTCACACGCGGCCAGGCTGACATGAGACCCTGTTTCTGGGAGATTCACATGGCAGAATAACCAAATCATGACTTTTCCAACTTACTCGTTGGTGAACCATTTAATCAGATTTCAAAAGGCTGTTGGGCAATTGATCACATGCAAACGTATAAATGATAGGGCCGATTAGAATTTAACGAAACGTCATTTGTTAGATGGGTGCTAACATTTCGGGGAATTTGTTGCCTGTATCTTTATAATATAAGAGTGGGACCCTGCAACCAGAGAGCGCAATTTTCTCCGAAACTTTGTGCATCTCTACAGAAGGACACTTGGTCACTCGACGCTACATCGACTGAGATACCACAAATGCCCAACTAGTAAGTCCGTGGAGCAGACATCTTCTCTAAAAGCCAATAATTGTGTACTTCCTCAGCTAGTGAAGATTGTTTGCATTTTCTGGAACGAGGAAGTTCATTACCACGTTCACAACAGCCTGCCACTTGTCCCCAAGTAGAGCCAGATCAATCCAATCCACTCAACCCCATCATATTTGTTTAATGACGATTTTAATATTATACTTCCATCTACGTCTGTGCCTTTCAAGTGTCTCTTTCCGTCAGCCTTACCACCAGAACTCTCTATCCACCTCTCCTGTCCCTCATACGTGCCACATGCGCCGTCCGTCTTGTTATTATGGATTTGATGATCCGAATAGTGTGTAGCGAAGACTACAGATCGTGCAGCTCCTCATTACGCCATCTCCTCCATTCATTCCTCTGTTACCTCGTCCGTCTTTGGCGGAGGTAACACGGTACTAGACGAGTGCCGTTAAAGAAAATACAAATAAATGAAAAACACTGTATCACTTTCCACAGGACCTGAGTCCTAGTATTCAACGGCATCACAACCTCAAACCTCTCATTCTGCCGTCGTAACATATTCTTAAAAACCCTCGTATTATAGTATGTTCTAACATCTGAATATAAAACAACATGGCAAGGATTTCCAGGAAACTGTTATGACGCCAAAATGAGAGAAGTGAAGGGGAGCTGACGTAGCGTAGGCGATATGGTGACTACGCTACGTGCTGGACAATCTAAATTTCGGATGCCGGTAAGAGCAAGAGATTTTTCTCTTCTCCAAAACGTTCTGGGGCTTATCCAACCTCCCATTCAAAGGACAGCGGCGTCCTTTCCTGGGGCTAAAACGGCCAGAGCGTCAGGTTGACTACTCAGCTCCATCTAGTACCGAGGTTAATAATAGCTGAAAGTAAAAATCTGTTCCGCCTCTCTGACTTCATGTCATGGACAGGGACGAATTGCCCTCTGTACCTTCCAACGTCTGAACTGATTTTAAGTGCGATGTAAGATATACAGTTGGGCTTTGCATATTATGATATTTCTAAGTCTTGTAACCTCTTATTTCGAGGTTTCTTATTTGGTTGGATGATCACCCATCGTGCAGCTAAGATTGGTATGCTGCAATGCATACCGTAATGAACTCAACTGTCACTCACGTTCTTTGTAATTTGGCATTCGCTATTGTTCGGGCATTTCGTAAGGTTTTAATACCTGGTACTGTGGTTACTGTATTTCGGTAGTTGCCCTAATGAGTGACTTTTCCAACTCAGAAACATAAGTGCCCGTTACGTTGCTACTACGGATCGGATGTAACGGTAAGATAAAAATTTGGAGTGACCTCGTCTGGCATAAATTTTCATATCGTCCACCCTAAACATGGAAACAGAAATCTCTTACTAAACACTGCTACATAAATACGAATGTGCACGCTGTCACATACTAGAAGAAGGCATTATTCATACTCACCGCAGTGAGAAACACAAACCTCATGTTCGTATAAAAATCCATCAGACTGTCTTTAGCGCGTATCAGTTAAAATATGCGAATATCCGGCTGGACAGTCTGATGTACGGAGGGACAGATGGAGAATATCATTACTACATGCATTCTTGTCTTGCATGTTGTGCAATGGACGCTTGATAAAGGAACTCACTTGTGGCACTCTTGCATCTGCGTCGAACAGCAGGACGCAACGGGAATTTGAAAGCAGGAAACTGCGTCGACAGACACACACGCTTTCTGCGGTTTGATCCCACCCATGGGGGGGGGGGGGGGCAGGTGTGGGTCCAGAGTGGTGTGACAGCGGCGGATTGCAGCATCAGCTGTCAGACCCTCTGTTTCTGCATTCCCAACGCCAAAACTCTTCGTGAATTCTATTTATTAACTAACTGAGACCATAGCATAACTAAGAAGGTTACTTGCCGACTGTCACCGCTGGTTTAGTCCATGCATAACGCATGTAGGATGTGTGGTGGACAAAGTGACAGTGGGACAATGATAACTCAAATCACCTCGCTATTCTCCTGCGAATTATTGTTCTAGTAAGGCTTCTTACTATGCCATGAGCAGTTGCACGTAGGGTAAGCCCATTTTACAAAGCATAAGTAAGCGACTCAGCACCAATAAAACAAAGCCCACAATTAGATGCGATCTTGAGCCGGTTCCATCCACCTCCCATCCTCACCAACCTATTCCCGTAAGGTCCATTTAACGTTTTCTCTTCGTCGTTTTCTGTCTTTTTACATGGTCTTCAAAGCATTTTGGCCAACAAAAGTCTTCAGCCATTCTTCATTTTTCCGTTCTAGCTGCTTGCCCAACTCTTCGTAGGCTCCGACACTTCACTAAGCCAACAACAGCAGGTTATATGAATAAATCTCACAGTTCCTCGTTGCGTTATATCTTAAAATGATCACTCAGTAAATTCTTATTTGCCACAAATGGTTTTCGTAGCACACTGCTATAAAACACCTTTGTGTTCTCTCCTCAGAAGAGTAGATGATTCATATGGCGGCTTTCTGTGTTGTGACACCCTGTAGCCTAGTAGCTGGGTACCAAAGCATGGGAAATAGGAACTGCCTGTAATTTCAGCTACCCAAAAAATACCAAAATATGCATCTTCACATTCTTGAAAACCTCAAATCTTACTTCAGGGGCCGTGCTCTGCAACCACCAGAACAAGTGGATGACATGATAATTATTTTGAGCTAAACAGTATCGATCACATTGCGAATTTATTGATACAACTGCAATTTATATTTTTAGCATTTTTATAAATTTTAAAATCACACAAATTATCTGGAATATCACCTATATCTATAATTGCAATGACCGCATTAAGGCCATTCTGAGTGATATAGTGGGCCTAATTACATTAAGTCGGTTTCGAGTGTTATCAAATAGAGCGTGAGGGGATTTTGCATTTGTATTTGTTTAACAAATTCTTGTTAAGTGTATACGCCATAAGGTGTCGAGGAAGGGACTCGGAGAAAGCTGCCGTGACCGATTTTAAAGTACAATACCGCCATTACCTGAAGGGACAGAGAAAAACCACGAAAGCGAAGTAAGTATATTCAGAGCGTGGGCCTGTAAGCGAACCCGGATTCTCCCGAATGCGTAGCAGAAGTGCCTACCACTACAACATGATGTGTAGCGTGCGCAGGGAAACAGGAAAACGTGAGCGACAAGTTGGCCAAAATATAGCTGGGAGGTTAATGTAGATATGTGCGTTACATTAACCTTTTAAAGCCTAGCGGTAACTTTACATACCACCAGGTTTAACATTAAAAAATTCTACGTGGTGCCCACATTGCATTTATGTGTTTTGTACGGATCTCAGAACAAACAGCAACTTTTGCCTTATAGAACATTAAGAGACTGGTTTTTATAACCGAAGTGGAGAGTGTTTACAGCGCGGTACGCACTGAATCCTTATATAAAACAGATACGCTTCGTCTTTAAAGGGTTAATATGTTTATGGTGTGACCTGGATTAAGTTGCTTGGGGTAACCAAAATTTGTAAAACCGGCTAACTTATACTATAGCATAAGGTAGATAAAAGTAGCTGGTTTTTGTAGTGACGGCGATGAACGTTCAGGTCCCTACCAACAGCTGACTACTCGCATATACCAAATGTCTAGAGGGTGCGCGTGTAACCCGAATCCTGAGATTCACATCTCTGTCACGCTGCACTTCCGGTCTGACCTGGCGCTCTCAATGACAGCCATTCATAGCAGCGGCGCCCTTGAGGCAGTTGGGGCAAATCGTCCGAGAATTTGAAGCTCACAATTTCAGTACTGTACGCCGTAATATTAACAATAATACGTAAGATGCAAGGTTCTCACGGTGGTGTAAATTCATATGGTGGACTTCTGGGTCATTACGAGTCCACGTTTATTACCGGAAGATGGAAGGAGAAGGTGCATGCGAAATATCGTTAGCTATACACCAAACTACACAGCGTCACATGCAAAAATACAGCAGTGTTCACAGTTACCGCGGCGAGAACGTCACATTACATAAAAGAAAATAAACAAATCGTTTTTTTCTCTCGTGGTGTCATCCTTTGAAAGAACCGTAACTTGGGAAGTGGAAAATCTACATAGAAGAAAAACCAGGGGATCATGTAGAAGAACGAGAAGAAGAAGAAAAATACAAGGAGCAGCAAAAGGAGAAAAAGAACGTAGGAGAGGAGACGAAAAAAGAGGGATGTTCATCAGCGTAGCATTAATTCTAGGATGATGTTGGCACGGAATGACGTCAGTCTTGGAAAAACCGTCATCGAGCCTTACCCTGTTCGGTCAGCTGCTGCACCACAGCCGTGCCGGAGAAGTTGCCGTGCTGGAAGGCGCTGCTCAGCGACACAGGCAGAAAGAAAATGTGGAAATAATGAGGGACGGTCAGAAAATAAGTTCACAATGCATATGTTTGGGGTTTTTGTGTTCAACCCTAATAAGAACGGTGCCAATTTAATTATCCTAACCAACAATTTACACTATTTCACACCACATTTGAGGCATTTATAATAACGTGGGACGAGCTTTTCTATTCCCTGTTGATATCAGTCGGCGTTCTTTGTTATCAGCCATCGTGTGACTGATGTTTCCCTGTCGTGATAATCTTTACATTTATGGCCGCCGAGATATTGTTTCAGCGCTGGAAGCAAATGACACTGGCTCGGCGACGCACTCCCTTGTTACAATCACAACCAGTATAGGTTCTTCAGTGGAGAAACTGTATGCCACATAACCGTATTTTCTGACCAATCGTGGTAGGACAAAGTAAACGAAGCATTTTATGACAAATTTGTACGTAATCACCGTCGACACAAATTTGTTGGTGGTACATTAATTCTTCTTCTTAATTAAGCAACATGTTTCGCCCAAATTTGGTCATCTTCAGGCCAATCAGTAATACAAAATCTATTATGTTACGAATATAAAAAATTACTTATTAAATTATCGAAAAGTTAAATTGTAAAACTGCGTTCTCAATCAGTTGATACATAATTTTATATATTTGTAACATAATACATTTTATATTACTGGTTGGCCTGAAGGTAACCATATTCGGTAGAAAGATTTTGTTTAATTAAATTATCTCCGTGTCGTATAGTATTTTGCACTAAGAAAATGTTAAATACCTTTACAGAATAAAGGACAGCCCTGAGGACGCTTCCGGTCCCTCAGTTAGACAGCCCTGCGACCACAGCAGTGACACGATTGCGCATGTGTTGCCGTGAGAGTAACGTTCCGTGAAGACGCAAGGAGACAGGAGGTGGGTGAGTAAGAAGGTTCACATTATAACGAACAGAATCAAAATTGCAAATTGTCAGCTGACGGTGGCAAGATTAATGCAGCATTAAGTCCTTTAAATCTGAATGGGCCTTTGTTGTGGTTGCCAAATCATTGTTAAATGTGTGTGACAAGGTCTGTCGAAGAAACAATTTCTGTACAGGTACGACATCCTCCATAACTTGAAAATCTCTTTAAATTCTGCTACATTTATTTGTACTAAGACACTAAACTCGACTGAATAATAATGGGAAATAAGCAGGAGTGCTGACAGAATTTTTTTCGGTAAAGGTTACAATACCGACTGAAGAACAGCTTACACTGCTGCCATCTTCTGCTCCTATTCGTAGCTATTCAACACATTCAACACAATGACATATTTACCTTTAAAAGAGGCTCGTGGCAAGCTGTTGTGAAAACGTTAATGGAACTGAGTTCCATGTAAGAGGAATAATTGTTCAGTTGTTTATTACATGAGCGACTATTAGCTTTTCAAGGACTTCGATCCCAGGAGTCAGTTTAACAGGTTGTATTGAGGTGGGTATCCAAGTACACAGTGGTACACGTTCATTGCTATAACATGTATCGATACATCTTGCGTACAAAATTTTCGCCGGGAAACCTGAAGAGAAGGGACTCGTAAATTACACACAAATATTAACTGAAATAGAATCTCGTTTGATTACACAAGCTTATCATTCGACCCTGCCTAGAAACAGCTCTTTATAGTTCACATCTTAAACATATTTTAGTTTTATCGTCACACATTTCTTCTAAATATTTGTTGTGGCCTCTGACCCGTCGAAATCAACCCTGACCTCTAAGGGGTTAAGCGGTATATTTAGGCGTAACAAGGAATACTTTAGTGACCGTATTTAATACAGTGCGTGAGATTTGGCACTAGTATATTGTTCACGCATATGCGGAGTGCAGCGGCTCAAGGACGGTAGGACTAAACTCTACAGATTGTGTTTCCGCATGATGTAGGGCTTACAGCAAGCGTGATTGTCATTCATTTTTATGTTACTTGTGTCCCATAGGCCACTGTTCCTATATTTATCGGTGTACACGTTATTTATGTGGACATGAGTAGTTTTCTTTTTTAACTTGCAAGCCGTCCGTCAGGCTTCGCTGCAGTCGACATGTACTAAGAGAAGGTAATTTATTTAGGTTCTGCCTACCGCTGCGGCATTGGAAACGGAATAAAAATAATGCCTGCTTTCATGTGAAATATGAGCTATCAAAGTTGACTGATAGAACATTTCTAGAGGCAGCATCATCCTAAAAGCATAAGATTGTGCTAACACTAACAGTGCCGAAAACATCAGTCAGTAGGCCCACAGCCCACACTTCCTTCACAGAAAAGGCTGATCAAATGTTCAAATGTATGCACATTGTGAACACACGTAAACGCATTCGTTCAGTCCCTAAGGCACTGATCACTTTACCATTCGTATTGTACTCGAAATATCTAGTTATGAACTTTCAAAGGACATGGTTATAAGTCTGTACGAGAGGATTAGATTAAACCTTTGACCTGTTAAGTTCAAAAATGCAAGTTCAGTCTCGTACCGTTTAAATTCAGTGGGTTGTTCAGTACAATGTTTTCTGTTTGGGTACAGTTTTAAATGGATGCCTTAATATTTACGAGTTCAGCCACTTGTAGAATAGCGTCGTTACTCACCTCGTAGTTTTGATATTGAAAATGGAGAAGGATAACTCCATTTGCACGCTCCTTTATTGATATTTGCTCTTTCATTTGTTCAGTTTCTTAATTTATATCTTAAACACAGTGTTTTATGGCCGAGAAACCGTGTAGGAAGTACTTTACTCTGAACTAAGATTACGAATATGAACAAAATCACAAACTAATGCACTCTTATTAACAATTATAATTGTTAATAAGAGTGCATTAGTTGGTGATTTTGTTCATATACTGAAAATGCACAGTAAAAACAGTACAAAGCTTAAGATTACGACGTTTTGTGATGTGTCTCGGTACAGTTCGGTACTTGCCTACCAAATTACACGAAGATATATCTCAAAAGATCGCAGTCTTGACATTCACCGCGGGGACAGCCTCAAGTCCCACCTCAGCAGAATTTAATTCCAACCTTCGTATATGTGCGCTTGATAGGAATGACCGCGCATCACAGGTTCATCACCACCGTGTGCGTTCTGAAATGCAAACCATTGCTGACTGACGTGACATGACAAAATAAGCAAACGAACATCAGTAATTCGAGCCCTGCATCAGACAGAAATAACAAACTACGTTGTTTATCAGCTCTGTCCAGGCTAAAAGCAATGCGCTTGCTTTCCTTGTTACAGACAAAAGCCACTAGGGACATGGAACTTCCGTTTGGCGTCTTCACAACCATATTTTCCAAAAATGTGCCTATTACGTTCGCCATGTCTGGCGTCTCCCCTCGTGTAACAACCACAAAAGCGTTTTATGGCTACTAAGTCTTTAGTCATCTAACTAATTAACTTAGGCACCGTACATAACGTATGAAATTCTAACGGCAGTGAGGATTCATAGTGTGATCTCCTGGGCTGTTACACCGTACAATCTGGTATGTGGGGACCAACGTCCCGAAAGAACGTCCTGCCTCCATCTCCATCTTGATCAGGCAGGTATTACTTTCCTCCGACGCACTGGTACCCATCTACTATACTATATGGTGTTATACTCCAGGACGAAACAATATTTCTTTTGTGCGAAAAATTCTGGCGCTAATAAATCTGCATGTAACTGGCTACCAAACCAGTCAGCCGGCCAACTGATTTCAGTTGGCCACAGACAGCAAAACCTATGTTCTTTTACCATTAAAGACAGATATTCTGAGGTTTTAGGGTCTCACGGGAGTGTTCTTGAATGTGATGTACTGTAGTTTGCAAGATGGGTACCAGAGAGGTCTCCATCTTCAGGGCAGGAGAGTAAAGAAGAGTAATACTCTTCCACCCGAAAGATGGAGGCAGCAGATGCCTCCGAAACATTGGTATCCAGAATTACATCCCACAAAAGTGCGTTTTTCAGACACTTTTCTCTTCGCCATCATTTTATCCAGATCAGCTCGGGGGGTCCGTCCATTCTCCTACGCAGCATAAATAAGAGACTCCTTACTGGAGGTAAAGCAGCCGGAGGGTGGAACTGACGACTAACCTCCAGTAACTGGGTAGGTCTCCAATTCCAGCAAAGGCAAGTTATTTTTCTCTTCTCCAGCATGCACAGACTGATTCTGGGGCCCGCAGAGGGGATCTTTTCCCAGGGGTGAAGTGAACCACTCACATCCACCTAGTGCCCAGGATGAGTGGAGCTAAACTCCCACTCCCCCACATGCCTTCATAGCTTGCACAGGGACAACTTTACCTATACCTACAAACCTTCATGTTATGTTACATAAGGTAAAAAGACAAAAGGTCACTCCCAAACTGCCTCATAGATTGTCATGCAGGCACCTGCTGCCATCCTTTCATTACTTGTGACATAATGCAAGGTTCCTAAAGCCAAAGTAAGAACTAAACCAATTCCATGAACAAACTGTTAACTGTCAACAAAGAACAGATTTAATATTCCAGCAGAATCCAAAGTTTCATAACAAATTAACATGAAACAGATCATATCTCACTCAGAATCACTTCACTGCACTTCACATACTTAATACTTATGGATTACTTTTAATTCTGTGAGGTGGGAAATGGTTCAGTCAGACTTCAGTAATGGAGGAGAGGAATCAAAATGAGTTAGAAGAACAAGAAAAGCAGAAAGAAAATGAGGTGGAAGAAGTAGGAAAGAGCAAGAAGAAGCAGAACATAAGACAAGGAAGAAAGAGACGAGATTTTCAGATGAAATAGCTGAATCATCTGTCTCCCAAAACTGTGTCTGCAAGCCCAACAGACATATTTATATGAATACGAGTTGCAAAATTTTTCAGCTTGAAGTCAACCATTAGCCTCAATCTGGTACCAATATTATGAATGTGTGGAGTATTATTTGCACTTCCCTACATATGATCGCATCGTCGTCAGTACAGTTTTAATATTAGCCTTCTGTCTACGTTCTAAGCACCTTCAAAGATGCCTCGTCTCCAGTGGTGTGTGTGGATTGTATTTCCTCCGATCAATGTAAGCACGTCTGCTTAGTGTACCCTCCTAACAGCATCAGAAATACATACTCAAATTCAGAAGTTCATTTAAGAAATTTGCTCCATTCCCCTCTTAATCCGTTGCTCTTACTTCCAAATATTTCTTTCCAACTTTTCATATTGGTTTTCATGGCCAGGCATATCACAAGTAATCTGAGAGTCAGTGCTTACAATATCCATACCCTGTGTAGCATTTGAACATGTGACATACCTCTTTATGATTTATCAATTTATTAAGATGTCTGGGTCATATCTGGGTCAGAACATTGCCTATCCCGACACGTTTCATGGTTTACCTCAGTCCATTCAGACAAATGCCAGGACCGTACCTTGATTATGCCACAGCCACTACCTCCTAAGTCCTTTCCCATTCATCATATATCCTACAATTGACCCTACACAGTCTGACAATGACAGCATTGTAAAATAAACAGCATAAATAAAACATGAGCTTGGAAAAGACTTGATAATGCAGAGCTTCATACTTTGTGCTCTTATTCACATACCATTAAGTGTGACTGAACCAAAGTTGAGGAAGATGTCAAAATGGAAATGACTGGCATGTCATGGCGAGGAAAAGTACACAAAGGAGAATATGGGAGATGTGGACACAAATATGGAGTGAGAAAGAATGAAGGATTCCTTGCAAGACAACCCACTATGCTGGCAACATCAATGGATGATGATGATGATGATGATGATGATGATGATGATGATGATGAGACACACATATGACTGGGTTTTAATAAAGGGCTCTTGTAAAACCACTTTAACAAGTGTGTGGAAGTAACTGACAGATTTATTAAATAATAAAATATTTCAAATAACAAGCAAACATTTGGTGTGAAAGAACAGCTAAGAACTGAAGCAGCTATATGTCTACAGGAGACAGTCTTGTCTAGAAATATGCCTCTTGACAATAAGGGCACTGGATAAAAATGTACTTGTCATTTCACTGTAACTGCTTTATGTTTATATGTTATTTGGACACTCAAACTGAAAAATTCAGTCTTCCCCCAAGAATTCTTGATGTACCCATTCCTTTAAGTGTTTTGGGACTTTTTAGTACAATTAAAAAATTTAAATATAAAACTGAACCATTTCATTTGAAAGTGGTGCAAGTCAAATCCTGGTAGAAAAAAAAAAGCTTTTATCAGATATGCATACAAACTGATATGAGGTGTCAATTTAAAAATGAGCTTGGAGGTTTAGTTAAAAATTGTGACAACTGGACTGCAAATCTATTACACAGAATAATGCACGTGTTCTACAAGCCCAACAGCCTTCATCCGCTTTACAGCTTCACTAGTCGTACACACATTCCAATGCCTATGTCTCGGGTGTCATCACTGCTATCAGAGATCTGCGCTCTTATGGGATATTGTGCAGTGTTGAGTGGTAGTTCTGTACCGATGTTTCGGGGACAGCCTATTGGTCGTATCTTCAATGGTCAAGAAGTCCACGAAGAAAGGGACCCATAGATTGTCCCGAAACGTCGGTACAGAAGTACCACTCTATGCTGCATAATATCCCAGAAGAGCACAGATCTGATCCACGTCGTGAAAGAAGCCTGAAATCATGCATATCACTATAACTGTCGGTTATTTTGCA
Organism: Coptotermes formosanus; assembly: GCA_013340265.1. NCBI lineage: Eukaryota > Metazoa > Arthropoda > Insecta > Blattodea > Rhinotermitidae > Coptotermes > Coptotermes formosanus. The sequence goes on along the minus strand of BLKM01000254.1, from coordinate 1,765,884 downwards.
TCTGTTTCACAAAGTTACATTATACTCTAATCAGTTTGCTGTCGTTTAATTTTGTACCTGCCCCTGTTATATGAAACTGAAAACATACTCATTCTGACAGTGACATTAACAATTTGCTCTTAAGTTTTGTTTTTTATGTTTTAATAATTAAATTAATTGATTTAAAATGCACTGTAATACAGACAGGCACAAATCCCAGGTTCCTAGTCAACTGGGCAACTTAACTTTTACGGTGGCACCTTATATGCTCACCACCATCATTGCTGCAGTGTAACCCCCCCTTCCGATCTATCAATTCACATGCACCAAGAAGTGCCAGATAACAGTGAAGTTCACAGGCCACTGCCGAACTGTGGGTCCTGAGTATATAACTTGCCTCATGGCACTCTTCTGGAACCCAGAATCCACATATTTGGAAAATCTGTGGACAACTATTGTGATAAATGTGTTTCCAATTGATAGGAAGTATCTTATAATATCCAACACTGTCTGTAACACAGCTCAGCTGGTCAGGCACTGGCCTCTTGCTGTGGAGGCTTAGATTCAATTCCTGGCCAATTTATGTGGAATTTGTGGTGGACAGTGGCAGTGGGACAGGTTATTCTCCATACACTTTGGTTTCCTCATCAGCATCATTACACCAAACCTTCATACTCATTCCTACATCTGTCACCCATCCTATACAATCTTTGCAACCAACAACACTGCTAAACAACACACTCAGAAAAATATCACACAGTGATTCAGATTAGCAACTGTACAAGATATTCGAGAACCAGATAATGCTAATTTTTGAGGCTTTGTTGTTTAAACAGTTCAAATTTCTTTAACAGATTTATTTTAATTAATATTAAGAGCATTATAATTTTAATGGTATTTTATAATTGTTGTATAAATACAACCCACAAAGCAATTAACTAACAAAGACGATAAATTCTGGAATTCTCGTCACCTGATACGGACAATGCTTCAGTCTCTTTGAATAATAATTCTGAACAGCAACCACTAGCTCACGAAATAAATAAAAACTGATAATTGGCGAGAATATATAGTGGATGCAGCTTTAAAGAATGCTCTTTAAAAACAATCTGATAACACATGTATGGAGCCTGATGCAAAATTCTGCATTTTCTCGCGCCCAAATGAGTACAACTGAACAAATATGACAAAATACAATTATTTCCTTTGTATGTACAAAGGTATTTGACCTTGTATGGTTGTGTTTCCACCATCTACATTTTATCATTTCAGTAAATCAGCTGTAACCCAATCTATTTTACTGTACCTCTAACATAGTTTGGCTTAGTCAGGCCATTATCAAGGAGGACTAATGTTGACAGAGCTACAATCAATCCTGTCTACACATGACCCACCCAAATTCTCAGATACTCACCACTGTCAGGATCCTAGTAAACAAAGGGATGGCAACACTTACAATACACAGCTTTGGTTGAACAGAGGATGGGAATTATGTCTGAACCATCAGTGCTACCATGGACATTTTGAACACAATTCGCCCAATAACCATAAGAATATAGTACATGTAACTAGGCAACTGGTCTAGGACTGGGGTTTTGTTACTAGCTGACCAAGACACACTATCAGTGATGCTGATGTACTTCAGAAGCAGAAATTTCATGAAAATCATATATATGATCCTAGCATGTTATTAGGATATAACACACATTGTTTTAATGGTGGATTTTACAGTGTTATCTTATACAAAGGTATGTCATGTTTATGTGATCATATTTGTAAAACTGGATGCTTTTACTTGTTACATTGTATCAGACTCCTTCATAATGGCCCAGATGGGCCAAAACATGTTGGAGATACAATAAAATAGTTGGGGTATTCCAACCTCAGCATACACAATTCGTTTGCTACAATGATAGTATAAAAACTACTATTTTTTGAAAAATAAATTACATACAACAAACACAACGAAGACCAGTTATAACACCTCAATAAATCACAAGGTTAATAAGGCATTTTAATCAGAATCCTAATTTAAATATGATCAAAGTCATGTTTTTACAAAAATAGTAACTTTGGAAGTGGTTTAAACCACTTCACATATGGAAATGACATACTTTTTATTAAGACTCTATATAATTAAATGAAAGAATCTACTTAAGATCACAGAAATGTAAAAATCCATCATAAAATATACCAATATTTTTGAATGGACTGAAATGGAATGATCAATAGTGTTCCCTGCATAAGAAGTTATCCAGTGAACCGGTGAAAAAGAAGCCCTTAAAGGGGATGAAAATGTCTTCTAAGGAAAATGTAAAAATTACATTCATTTTTTTGGATCTACTTTTGTGTTTTGATCCCACGCAATTACTTCATAACAGTTCAATTATAAAGATGAAGAATGTACATTATCAGCGTGCCTTTAACGTAGTTACTTTAGTGTCACAATGCACTATGTAAAGATGTGAGTATGATGTCATTTGCTGCTGCCACAGGTGCCTTTTCTTCATGTACCTCACTTGTGCCCTCCACCAGAGGGTTCTCATTACACAGCTCTTCAACATGTGACAAGTCACAGCACATTATCATCTACTGCAACAAAACCTTCAAAATGACATGAGAAGTCTGGCCTTGCAGCATCATCTCTACAATATGATTCCATTAGTAAAAAATGAATATAAAAACCATGCACTAAGGAACAAAGAGTCAATAGGTCACACATTAGTCACGAAGTAGTCTGCAGCTGATTACTGACTATGGCACAATTCAACCATCAAGAAACCAATAATGGTTGTTAAGCTTTTTAAATGTAATAAATGGGAACTTTTTGTATAAAAATATGAAAAAATGAACCTCTAAAGCAGGGAAATGTTTTACACGGAAACTTCACATGCAGGAAAGTTTAATGGCGGCTTTGGCAGGACATCAAATATCTTAACTTCTTATACGAGAAAACCTTGTAATTGGAAACTTCTTATCCAGGAAACACTGTGTATTTCAAAATAAGAATAAGGTGACTTGTACTGCTTTCAAAATAAATGTGTCCACTATGGCCCAGTAACATTTTATGACATTCATTTTTAACTTGAAACTGCTAGATTAGATGTTGAATTGCATCTTGTATCTGCTTCATAACTTTGGCTTTATGATGGTTTGCATCAATCTCTACCACATGGACACCAGCAATGCTCTTGTATGCCTCAACGGTGCTGAAATTAAAACTTCATTTTTTAGAATAGATACAAAATTGCTCCCAAATGTGAAAAGTTACCGCATCTAGACAGTGATATCTTTTTCAAAACAAAACTTACGTCTGTCTGAACAGAACATCCTTTGCAAGCTGCTGTTCCTCCTCAGTATTTGTTGTGTTGCGACCCTGGTGACGGATATTGCGAACCGTCTCATTCACATCAAGGAATAGCACAATGTCTGGCTTTAGGAGGTCCCTTGGCCACTCATACAGTGGATCACCTTTGGGTGGAAGCTGCACATTTTTATCCCTCACCTCATCAGCTATAGCAAATGCTGCTGTCGAGTGCCAGAACCTAGGGTACATGTCCTACCTTTACTGCTTGTTAGTGGAGATACAGTTGCAAACATGAAAACTGACACACCCTTAGGAAGCAACCTAAGTGTGAGATATTTTTGAAAAGGAATATATGAAGATACAAGTTAATGAGAATTCATCACATAAAGACAATGAAGCATGTGGGCACAAGTACTTTTAAGGCTACTAACCGATCCATTATTACAGGACAGGACTGCACCAGCTTCTCAACTTCATATGCAGCAATATAGTTCCCGAGACTGTAGTATGCCCGTCTCAGAACTGTGGGCTGACCATCAAACTGGTCACGTAATGAGTGCAGGCATGGGGGTGGCGTTGACATCGTCTGTCCATTCAACTTTTGTGTTAACTTTTTCACCATTGTAGTTTTTCCTGCAGAAACCAGACTGAGGATAGATGAAGTAACCTCTGTACATAAGCACAGTACCTGAATGTGTGCCCACAGATTACTGGTATGGGTACCATACACAGTTCATAACTCAGCCTCCTCCTCCTCCAGGCACTTTAGTCACAGTTATACAAGACTGAAAGGAAGCCTCGATGGGCTTCAGTACAACTTTAGATGTGGCTGTGACATAAAACATCACAATTCGAGGACTTAAATCCCAGCCACACCAACATATTTCACTGACCAAGTTGTGAGGCATGTTGCACAACCCTGAAAACAAATTAATTCACCTGTCCATGATGTGCATTACCTGATCCATCTAGACCTTCCAGGACAATGAAAGGATGCAGATGTTCCACTTTGTTCCCCACGTCACTGCACTCATACTTGGCCCTGAAAACCTCCAGCAGTCGCTCAACTTGAGGGAGACAGGCAAACTGCAACAATTCACAATAAACTGTTTGCTTAGCTTGAGGGAGAGAAGCAAACTGCAACTATGAAAACAACAGCATACACTTCCTACACTTGCAAAAATGGGCAGAAATTGTATGACATGAACATGTAGTCATTCAACACAAGAAATGCCTTGTATGGCTGTACAAATCATGCCAGCTCAAGGATATCCTATACCAAAGAGGTACTTCACCATGCCATAGAGCACTGTCACCAGCTTCTTACTGTGCAGGCCTGGCTTCATTCCCAGGGTACTCACTGTGGGATTTCTGGTAGACAAAGTGGCACTGAGGTTACGTTCTTCTTTAGTCCTTCAGCTTTCCCTGCCCATTACAACTATCATCCCACCAATCTTCCATACTGGTACAAGAGGACCATTGGAGGCTGCAGTATCAAAAGATTCAGTTATGCCCCACTCCTGCCACTTAAAGAAAATCTTCTTAGTTACCTCAACTCCCTGCAGGACCTTCAAGATGGCATCCAGTGAATTGTATATGGAGCTGAAGTTCACATTTCCTTCTGACAGTGCCTGGAAAAGTGACAAAACAGAACATCATTCTTTCTGACATTTATTTTAAACCAGCATGTTATAAATATAAATACTTTAGATGACAGAATTAAACAGTACAAACACATTTTTAGAATGACCGGAGATACTAACTAAAGATGGTTTCAGACATGTACTATGAAATGTCCAACAGATGATTTTGATCAAGAACAGATCAGTAGATTAGAAAAGATATCATGTAGAAGGTAACAAGTTAAAGTTGACCCTATACATGCCACAAAGACATACAGGTGGAGTAGAGGTATAGCTGTATTCATTATTAGCCTCAGCACTAGATGGATGTGAGTATTTGACATCACACTACAGCCCCTTTACCGCTGGACAACACTCTGGTACCCACTTAAGAGGAGGGTGGGTGAGGCCCTGTTACATACAAAGATGGAAGACAATGGAAGGAAATTAAATTTAGTAGAAGGAGCTTTGAGAAGACAGATGGAGAGGCTTGGTTGCTAGACAACTGACATTAAGTGGAAATGTCCAGGGTAGATTTCAGTGTTTGAGAACACAACCATGATAAGCACAAAATAATCTTGACTGTAAACTTTTGGTTGCTCTGTAAAATTTGAACCACTTTACTCTCCATTTCTACCCCTCATGTTTCTGAAATGCTGCTCTAATTGCAATACTTATTAATCTCTTGGGTACAGTCATTACACTGCAGCAATCAATGACTGAAAGTATGCCTAAAGCACAACTGTGAAAAACTGAATGAGGAAAGATTACATGAGATTTGAGATCTTTATGGCATACACAATTTAATAATCCAGACCACAGTGTGTAAAAGAACTAGATTCAAAATTATTCAAATTTTCTTAACACAAATCTGCCACTGTGACTTAGCTAACTCCATGAAGCCCAATCCCCCTCAACAAGCAAAATTCACTCAACTAGTCATCAAATTCGGTGCCTCCTCTTTATCCATGTTCATAACAGCTCACCAATGGAAATTACTATGAGCCAAATTAATCTTCCTACTGTTTTTAAAATGCACTTAGATATCAATCTCCCATCTATAGCTTCATCCTCTAAGCACACTCTTTCCTTTGGTTTTCCAACCAAAATTGTCCCTAAAATAGCTGCTACTGCAGTACTTTCAGCAGCACCACAAACCAATCAAATATACATTGAGAATGGACAATACTATATGTCTACCTAAACATTTGCTACATGTTTCAGCCAAATTCAGCAATCTTCAAGGGAATACATATGTGATATAAAAATAGCATTGATGCTACTGTCATGCTACCATGTCCATATGTATATAAAACAGAGTGCTGTAAATACTAAAGTCTAAAAATATATATTGCATAAATGAAATATTATAATATAGAATTTATAAAAAAATTCAAAATTTACAGTACTAGAAAGAATTACACAGAAAGTATTACAACTCCAGTACAATTATAGTTCATTTATATGCACCATACATATGACACATTTTACTATTATCTTATCTCACAGGACTATGCCATATGGATGGTGCACACATATGAACTTTGACTTTTCTGTATTCATGGTACACAGTTCCATCTGATAGGTTCCGCCCAAATACTGGGCTATACCTGTGTACATGGTCATAATCTTAATATTCACCACCATGATAACCTCTAATCTCACAAAAATTGTAATCTACCCAACTGTGGCATGTTTAACCAGTTCTGGCGACATAAAATTTATTGTGGCTAACAAACTGTACAGCAGTGGAACCGGAATGTTCAGCACTGCCAATGGTAAACTTACCATTGAACACACTCCTGAGCTCTGCTGCCCCATCTCCTTCTTAGTCTTAACGCTCAAATCCTATTATATACCTTACCACAAACGTTTGTGCATTTCTAGTCATCCCTGCCGTAATAACACACCCAAGTCATCGTAAATGCCCTGACGTTAACTACCCTAGTAACGCTATGTGCCTTGTACATAGTTCCTTATTATGCAGTAACCTAACTGTTCACTCAATTCTTTCTTGGGTGCACATACTTTACGTGGTCTCATAGTATCTTACAGAATCAAGTAACTACATCAAGGCCATTACACAGAGCACGTTATCACGTATGTTACAAATTAATTCGATTCCAAGAAAGGCAAAATTATGAAATATGTTGGTACCATGTCTTCTTCTTGCACGAATTTACTGTCCATTTAATAAAACATCTGCCAATCTATCACGCTTGCACTCCAGTTACAACGAACTTAATGAACACCAACAAACGCAATGTCCTGTTTAAGCACATCAGATACGATGTACACGAAACGTCCTCGAAGATTTCCCCGTCTCGGAAGTTGGCAGCACCCGCTAGAAACAATTGCGAACCGGGACTCTCATACTTCGATTAATCGACAACGTAGGAGCGACCGCTCATCCATGGCGGCTACCGTTAGGTCCTCCCATCTGGTGTCGAGTTTAGGAGTTACGTAGGTAATCGGTCATGTACCACTGTACCAGAGCTGGGGCACTTAGCCCACAGCACGCCAACATAATCGAAAGTTGGATGGCAAGGTAGTAGACCGTACTACACTCAGTAAAACACAAAGAATGATTCGTTTACTGTGTGCTGTCTTAAGTGATGAGTTATAATTTCAAATATTTTCCATGCTAATAAAGTTGCCAAATTGTTTCCAGTAGACCTATTATGTTATGTTTGTTAAACTGTATTACTGAAACTATTGCGGTGACTAAGGGCCTCATGCGGCAAGCCCCGCTCTAGACGGTCAGTAATATTGTGCGGTATTAATTATTGCACAATATTATTGACCTTCTAGTTTTAATATTCAAGCGCTGCACAATATATTGTGTTAGTTTGACAATATTATTTTGCAAAAGGAAAAAGCAGGTTGAATAGTCTGTGGACAGTACTGCGCAGTATTCATTCAGCAACCGTGTCTGCCTGCCTATAAACACGTCTCCAGCACAGGAATTCCATTGGACTGAGGAGTTACAGCACTTATGAATTTTAGGTCTTCCAAAGTATTTCTACTGTTCAAATAGCGAGGCGTAATGGATAAACGCTGACTGAAAGCGACTGCTTCTCGCATGTTAGCATTATGTTAGCGACCGCAGGGGTAGCAATCTGGAGCAGCCCGCTGAATGATACCCCGTCCAACCGCAAAAAATTCTGCTGTTGGTAGGCTCACTCAAACTGAAGCCTCACGCGAAAATTTTCGTGTGTGTTGTGGTCTTCTTCTGTACCATTCTTTGGTGCAGCGGCAATTCTTTTTCTTTTTTAAAACACAGGGCTAAAGCAATGGCCACACAAGCTGCATCAGTATCACTCAACATCTTCCCTCTTCCTGAACCACGAGCAGAGCGAAGTATTGCACAATAATATGGAGTCGTCTGCAGAGAAACGTAATGCACAATGTCAATTCAAGTCAATAATACTGAGCAACAATATTGACCGTCTAGGGGCCGCTTCACTCAGCGGCACAAATCAAAGACGCGTAAAGTGTCGAGTTCATTCTTTGCTATAGGGAAAGATTTGGTACCTTTCTCATGCCCGCACATTGGTTACGAACAAACGCAATACTTATACTCGTCGGTGCGGTGGTAATATTTTCTACATAGACTGTGGTGAAAAGCATGTCGGTTGGTCAAATGTCTCAGCTCGTAAGCTCGCATAGGCCTACTGACCGTTTCATCAAAGTGGTAAGATTAAGGTCGTATGTAAAGGTTACACACTTTTGGGAAGTGACGCTGTGTAGTCTGTTATAAATTTACTTACGATTCGGATGAGTATGCTGCCCCCATATTCAGGCCATTTGAGGAGGTGGGGGAGGATGTTTAATCCAAAACGTCGATGACTATAATTCGGTCCACATGGAGTCGTATCGTTGAAGTCTTGAATCTCTGGGACTGCATTAACATCGAGTCACCGTCAAGGCCTTCCGCTGTACTGACCTCCAGGAAACCCGCACCACAGCACGTGCAATATCTTGGCTGATGCCATGTGTTGCTTGCAGAAATAATTAAATACAACTGACCTTCATCACATCATATGCTAATAGATAAATAACACACGTGCCAAATTGTGTTGGAGCACCTTACCTTGTCAAAAGAGGAGACACGTGCATTATCATGCTGCAAAACCGTGCAATGTGAAAAGACGAGATACTGCGGATATGCTCTAGGTGAGCGGCTTTAGCTACAAGGCTGTACATGGAAGCATGGTCTATGCTGTATATTTATCCAATTCGATGGTGCTGTCAGCAGTTAGTTGTTTGCCGCGGTTTTCACAGTCCTCCGAAACGGTAGAATGGCGAAGTGAAATTCTTATCTAATTTACCAGTCAACAGTTTTTCAAAATGCGAGGTCTCAGGCTTCCGCAGCGGTGTAGTTTGGGGTGGTGTTCGTTTGTTCCTCTGGGATGTATAATTTAGCAGTCAACAGAATTCATATTCCAGCTGTTGAACGAAAATCGTATGTGAAAGGTGGAGGACCCGTTGAGTAACTCCGAACTACTGAAGGAGATAGAAATGGGGGATTCATTAACGCAGCGGGCTGCGTTCTGGTAGGGAGCCGAAGACTTGGGTGGTGAATAAGGCAGGTTAGTGAATGCAGACAAGGAGAGACCCATGGACAGTGTCCTGAAGAAGAACGTTTCGGCAGAACCGATCGGTAGTGTGGCAATATAGTCTGCATGCGGTTACACCGCTCTTCGGAAGTATATTGAAAGAGGAATTGTACACAGTGCACACAAACAAAACAAGTGACGTCGCTGTTCTACAAGAAAGTGAAATTAACGATAGTTATGTAAGTAATACGATTGTTCTGATGGTAATTGTAAGTGCTGTAACTAAAAATGTCAAATACTGTGTTAAGGTAAATTCGTATAGGCCTAACTACTAACCCCGACTAACGCCGCTGTTGGTTCACCGTAATTTGTGTAGGTGTATGGATTTTTCGATTTTCTCTACAATTTTTCTGAAACATTTCTCATTTCAAGAAGAATTCAGCGAGATATCATAAATGTACATAGCGCTTCATGTAAAGTGCGCATTATTCTTGTCAGATTTTGGTGAAACTTGAATTTTCTCACCAGATATCTGAAAAATACTCAAATATCAAATTTCGTGAAAATCCGTCTAGTGGGAGCCAAGTAGTTCCATGCGGAGAGACGGACGAACGGAAGGAAGGACGGACGGACGGACAGGCAGGCAGACGTCACGAAGCTAATACTCACGTTTCGAAATTTTCGATCGCGCATAATAAGACTAGTTTTTACACTTATGTACTGTGTAGTTTTCTGATTATTTATAGCACACTTTTGGTGGTCGTGAACACCGTTTGTCATTGTGCAACATTATATTTTTTTACTAACATTTCTAACGAAATAAATGTTCCGTAGTTATGTAGAGAACCTATGATTTATTGAATGTAAGGAATTAAAGCGTATGTTGAGACTTGTAAACGTATCTTCTTGCAAATTAGAATGACTTTCTAAGAAAAAGTAGTAGCGTATTGTAGCCGTTTACCCTGTAATAGGGAATTTTTATTCAGAGATTTTTATGGTTCCTGAGTGAGTGTGGTGCTGTATCGAGGGCCGCTGTGTCTGGGTTCGACTTTATGTGAGTACGGATATGAATATTTGTTTCTTGGGTCTCAAGCCTTTATACATCTTACCAGGCTGTGACTGCAAACACCAGGTTTCTTTCTTGCAGTACACGTATTGTAAATCACTGTCTTCATATGTTTAGACTTAAATAATGCGTATATCGTCTCGTATTATGTTATTTGTCTATTATCGTACTCGAGTCTGTGTTCTATTTCCTTCGTATTTCTTTAACACTTCCATTATATCATGTTTTATAATTTTCCTATTTTTTTCCACTTCTGTGGTCGTAATGCAGTTACTTATGTGCCTATAAGCTGCCCCCACTCTAAAATTAACCACCTACTATTCAGAAGTCCTGTCACCACCTTTGCGTTTCCGCACATTTCGACAACACATGAATATAATTCTGTCCCATGTTCACAGGGGACAAAGTCTTCCCACCCCCTTCCTCGGTCTCCGCAATCTCAAATTTCTACTCTAAACCACGCGATTCCATTTCTTTGCTTCAGAGTACAGCAGTGTATATAACTTTCCTTTCCCCGCCGATTTTTCATTTCCCAGTAAGAAACTACTCTCCTCTGTCATTCGAATTTCATCACTTTTTGACGTCATTGCACATGAGTTCGATAATATGACATATTGTCTTTACAGTCCTCTTTTGTGTATTTTGCTAAATGTACCCAAGACGAGATTTGTTCAGTTCTTCCTGTGTAGGTTTGTCGTGCAACTTATGAATTATAAATTTCCTACTGTCACACGTAAAAATATTTTACTCCTACATCTTCTCCCACCTGTGTAATTCGAGAACAGTGCTTTGCTGATAGGCAGTGCTAGGCATCAACGTTCCCTCTGATTCTCTTACAGCTACGCGGGCCTGCTGCTGCTGTGAGCAGGAAATTTTTACACGACGTGACAACTGCGTGGCACCGTAAAAGTTTTGGTAATATGCATAATCAGAATATTTACAACGAAAATTGAAAAATTCCATCTGCGTGGCAACAATTCAGTTTGGGCAGGAGCATTTCATTTACTGCGCGGCTGCGCAGCTTAGGGGGAACATTGCTAGGCACAGAATCTTCCTTCTCGTACTGTTTCAACCAAGTTCTCTTTCTGTTCCTCTGTTAGCCGCATTTTAGGAATCTTAAACTGTTTATTGCTAAATTTCCTCTGAATCCCATCAATTATTTTCCACCCCATCAACCCCCATATTTCCATCCCACATAGTAATCTCCTCTCACACATCATGTCATATACATGCTGTAGCATTTTCACCTTCATATTTGGTCTACTAAGTGGCACTTATGCCACTAATGCATTGTCACTGAAGTTCGGTTTTCCATTAGCTACATTCGTAATACTAAATTTTTTGTTTTTTCCACCCCCTGTTTCCAGACTTGATGACATACATGTAAATTTATATACCACTTCCAATATTTAGCCATTCATATACCAACTTTTTTTCATCATTAGATTTCTTCCTTCTTTTAAAAGAACGTTTACTTCCGTTTGCTTGAATTCCACCTTACGGAATCTTACTGCCTCATCAGTCCCATTTTGTAGCCCTTCAGTTATGAAAGAATCTATTTCTAAGTCGTCCTCAAACAATGAAGTAGGTATCTTTTGCTTACCAACTATTGACCAGTGGTTATTTTCTTCATATATCACCTATAAATATATTAAGTATACTCGTATAAGTCGAATTACTGCCCTGTGTGTTACCCGTTTTTTGCTCCGTGGCATCCGTTATTTTATTTTATCCCACTGTCACACAAACTAGTACTGCATCGTACGTGCTTTTCACGCATTCAGGTTGCTGTATCCGAATGCACTCGTACCCCGAGCTGTAAGGTAGGAGAAGGACGAGTGGTTTCACAGTAGACGTCTCGTAGTTTTTGAAAAAGGCTCTATTTCTAATCAGCAAGAACAGCGTCGCGGTTTTGCGTAGAGCAGACCCTCAGCTTGCTCGTACAGCTCAGAATCTCAGAGCAGTATCACACGCACGGACTGGGTTGTAATACTGTTTACTGGACAGCATTGGACTCCACAGCTGTACATCAGAGTTGGAAGATGCCAAGAAGATTGCAGGAAGCGGCAACACGAGCGTCACGGAGAGTAAATAGTGGAAATTTAGAGTTGGTACCTCAAGTAACAATAAATGGTAACCTAGTGTACTTTTATGTTTTGAGGTGATAAATGTAATTCTAGGAAAATTTTAAGGGAACAGGCGCTTCCAGCGCATATATGGACGCTACGCACCTGCCCTGTATGCTAAAATATCAGAGGTGCTGCCCCACCCAGTTTCAGCTGGCAGCAGCTGTATTAGTTAAGTACAAAATCTCAAGTCCAGTACCAGACAGTGCCATTGTCCGGTGTGTTTCATCCCACGAGCCAGCAGCTGAGCTGGAAGCTCTTATTCAATCCTGGAGTACAAGTCTTCCAAAATTAAATACACAAAAGTGTTCCACGCTGAGACGTAATAAAAATACGTAACGTAAAGTTCTATTTTGAATGAAGCACAATTATATACTGAAATTACATTCTCTCATGGACCCAGCACTTACTCCTTAGAAGAAGACAAATTTAAACCTCAAATATTCGAGAATTAAAAAAGCACGACCGGGAAGAGCGGAGGCGCATAAGTGCTGCACGAAAGCCTCCAGCTCAACGGCTTCTCTGCATTTAGACTGCATGTCTTGTAACAGAATGTCCTCTGGGTTTAATCTCACACAGAGTAACAGTAAGTGCTGGTGAAAAGAAAGAGGTGTGTGCTTGTAGAGACCAATTTCCTGCAACTTCTCAGCAGAATATACTCAACTGTCTTCTTTGTTATGGGACAAACCAACCAGTCGACCCTATACTGGTGACATGCTCAGAGAAGAGAATACGTGGAAAGGTCTGTAAAGCGCTAACATAAAGAAGGTAACGCCTGCAAAACAAGAATACTGGAGAGAGCATGAACAATGTGGACAGGGCAGCTAAATGCTGAAAAGGTTACAGCAACAGATGAGGTTCTTAAGGAAAGGGCGAAGGTGGTTTGCAAGTACTGTAGAATATTACCGTATTGAATGTTCTTTTTGTACTTATTTTGTAATTATCATATTTTTAGCATGTTTAATAACTTGTATGGGTTTAAGAGTTAGTGTTTCGACTCACCACCACCCTCGATATAACACCACAAATCGGGATCATCAATCAGTGACCCTTAATCGTGGGATGGCAGGGTACAGATATGTAAGGTTTCCGTAGTTATACTTACACTTCTGCGTTTCACAACAGTAATACATCCGAATTACATTTGAAACAAATTACCTTAAGTTGTCGGGCTGTTCGGCAGTCTTTCCAGAAAAAAGTCTGATATCTCACCTTCAAATAGGCTGCAGCCTCTTCTTCCCACACCGTTGTTCGATTCATTATTACAAAATTATCTTCCTCATTTCTCACCTCCGTTTTTTTTTTCACTCATAAAATAATCACAAAACAGTTTCTTGTTTACATCATTTCATGTAGTGCACTAACAAGTTGTAGACGAGTTCCAGGAACTGGGGCGGACCATTGTTTGTTGACTCGTTCTCCAAGAGGGGCAGGGAATCCCAAAACGCCATGCGCCGTTTGAACCAGTCATGCTTCATGGTCAGGGTAGGACCTGCGCTAATGTCAAGATACTGCACATGATTTCCTGGACGGACCGGCTCCCATAAAACGTCGTTCACCGATTTCTCCTCACTTTTGCTGTTGGCAGCTCTCAAACCTCTTGTCGTATGAGGCGTTGGACGACTGCAATAGACGCAATACAGCCGATGATATAGTAACTCGAGACACGTTGTATTCTTTTGGGTTACAAGCAGGTCTGACTCAACTCACTAGGCGAATTAGGCCATCGTCCAGGGTGGCAGTTTTTTTTGGGGGGGGGGACGGGGGGGTGAGACAAAAAGCAGGAATAAGGTGCAGATAGCGTGTGTGGAGTTTGCAGTTGACCTTAGCGGTTGTTTGGGCTGGGGAAGCCGACCGTCCTTTGCTTATGACCAATAATCGTGGCATTCCACTTACAAATACACGTACATTGGTCTGAAGTACAGTCGCGGTTTGTGCATGTAATAAATCTGTTTTCTGTAGTGGTCTACGTTGTTAGAGCTCTGCAGAAATTTGACTTCAGGCTTGTTATAAACGAAGCACCTAACAAACGGTGACCAGTATTTGTTAAAACACTACGTCATCCAGTGACAAGAGAATCGCTTTCGTGACAGCGTCTACGTGTTTTACCCCGACCGTCGTCCGAGTGTTACGGGACTCTATCCACGCTGTGCAGGTAAACTGTATTCTCCTGAGTAAAGGACATTACATACTTCCTTCTCACACGTGAAGTGGATCGTGGGGAGGAGACGGGAAATGCAATCTTCTTCTAAGACGGCGAAGTGCTTGAGCTGGGCGTTACTATATAAGGGTATAACACGTGTACTCTGATGTGTGACTACACAAGACATTGCAGGAACCGGAAAACCATGGGCTTATGTCTAACCACAGTAAATAAGAAGGCGTAGGGACTGTGTGAATAGACTCCGTTGATTCGAAGCTATGGATTCCGTGCTGTTTTGCTTTTACATAGAGATATAGGCTACTTGGCATCATGTACTATTATAGGTTTTTAGAGCGGTGATCATTTGTTTATTTAACGACGCCGCCAGTATCTTCGGCTATACATTGTAGCGTCAGTGATAAATTAGCGAATAGAAATATGCAGCGTTTTTTGAATGACGACCGATAGGATGAAACCAACAGTATCGGCGAAAAGCAACTTCCATAGTTCCCACTTTGTGCACTACGAAGTGACATTGAGGCAGGATTTTCTCCAAATACTTCGGTAAATATTGACTTTGTGGTCTTCTGTGTTACAGCACGGTATGACCTTGCATGTGGGTACACATATACCATGGGGGCACACGTCTGCTCGCAGTTACTTCTTGTCTCATACTAGCTTTTCAGTATCATTCGTAAGCTGGGATGTGCAACAGGAAGGAATCAAAAGTGGACGTTCAACAAAGCGGCATCGCGGGACGGGTCGTGTTCCTGAAGTTTTTAAGACGCATGTCTGTTCATGATCGCAACAGTGATCAAATCAAAGACGATTTGGTTGGGTAATACGACATGCATACAAATGTTTGGTAGTACATCGTGAATAAAGGACACCAGGCCAGAGAACTGGGAGAAGAGATATGCGTAATAGGTACTGGGTGTTTTTAAGATACGTTATGGAAGGTTGTTTATTGGATTCGTCTAACTCAGGTAGGGACAAGTGGCGGGCTTTTGTGAATACGGTAAGGAACCTTCGCATTCCGTAAAATGTGGGCAATTTCTTGAGTAGCTGAGGGACTATGCGCTTGTCAAGAATGACTCTTCTTCCTGAGTAAGTCAGTCAGTTGGATAGTGAGTAAGTAAATTAGTTACGTAGTCAGTCAGTCAGTCAGTCAGTCTGTCTGTCACCCATCCCATCCGTCACTCACGCGCGCTGGTAGCTCACTCTTTCACTGATATTCTCACCGTACTAACCCATTTATCTTCTCGGTGTCATTAATTCACGCACGCACGCACGCACGCTTTCATTTCGTAAAACTTAGTGTCTGTTTTTTGTCAAACTCACACACGCATTACATTTTTGTGTTGGATATTTACCCGTACTTGGCGAAGTTTGTCCAGAGCTGAACAAGCGTTTCTGATACCTTGAGGTCAGGATGCCCAGGGGGCCAGTCAGGAAATAGTAGTGGAATGCGAAACAAGTAGATCAAGTCGTCACAATGGCTTATCCCTGCAACAAAAATATCATTATCATCCACATGGTTTGTAACTTACTGGTTCTTCCCAGCTCCTAAATCTAGTCCGACTGTCTCATCGGCCTTCCTCGGATGTTGTTGCCAAGATAGTTCGCGTATTCAGTAGTCTTCGATTCTATTTTTTGCGTCGAATTTAAGTTTTAAAGTTACAGGACTCTCTGGTCTTCTTATGTAAATGTAGGTGGAACTGGCTTGTTGTTATTAGAGTCGTGTCAGAGAAAGAATGAACAGAGATTCCCCCCCCCCCCCCCCCCTCAGCCTGTCTACCAGCTAATTCCCCTCTGCATGCATTTACCCACTCCTTTAGCTGTCCGTTTAGTCTGGCTATCGTTCCGTCTCTGATTTCTTTCTCTCCCAACCAACAAATCAGTCCCTCGAAAAGCTAACCAAGGACCGAAAACTGCGCAAAGGGCAAGCCGAACTCCGTTGGTCTGTTTAGCCATTCCTCAGTATCAGGGCTGTGGAGTCGGAGTCGCTAAAAATGTACCGACTCCGACTCCGACCTAAGTCTAAAATCTAAACTATATACTCCAAATTTAATGTGTTCCATGTCCGTGCACTATATTATACAAACAACTTTAAACACCAACAAATGCACAAAGAGTTTTTTCTCGTCAATTATAACACACTCCTACATGTTTCGACCCTGCTGGGTCATCTTCAAGGAGAAACATTCCGTTGTCGTTACACTATGTTGCACTATACAGTTTAGCGAGAATGTGAAGATGACCCAGCAGGGTCGAAACATGTAGGAGTGAGTTATAATTGACGAGAATAAACTCTTTGTGCATTTGTTGGTGTTTAAAGTTTTTGTATAATATAGTGCACGGACATGGAACACATTAAAAGCACC
>BLKM01000254.1:1591547-1748470 GCA_013340265.1 Coptotermes formosanus | reverse complement strand
GGTGCTTTTAATGTGTTCCATGTCCGTGCACTATATTATACAAAAACTTTAAACACCAACAAATGCACAAAGAGTTTATTCTCGTCAATTATAACTCACTCCTACATGTTTCGACCCTGCTGGGTCATCTTCACATTCTCGCTAAACTGTATAGTGCAACATAGTGTAACGACAACGGAATGTTTCTCCTTGAAGATGACCCAGCAGGGTCGAAACATGTAGGAGTGTGTTATAATTGACGAGAAAAAACTCTTTGTGCATTTGTTGGTGTTTAAAGTTTTTTGTAGATACTCCAAATCCAGAGCCCTGATAGCTACAGTAACCATTAGACTTATACTTAAATATAGGTTATAAGTCAAAAAAGCAGCCTGATGATTCACGTGGTGGCGATGAAATGTCTTATAGGTTTACTGTTACTAATGCATATTGAGCTTTTATGGAGGAGTCGGAGTCGGAGTTTTAAAAATCGAGGAGTCGGGAGTCGGAACTTTTGTGTACCGACTCCACAGCCCTGCTCAGAATAAAACGCATCACTGAGGTATGACTCCCCTCCACTTCCTCGGTCTTCCGCTGCCGCCCCCCCCCCCCCCCCCCCCCGGGTGCAATGTAGCAACAGTGTGCGAGCAGACGGCCTAACTAATGCGCGCCGAGCTTTGTTCATTCTTTCTGTAAATCAAGTATAGGAGCTTTGTTGAAACGTACCGAAGTTTTCGGTCGTGTTGGCAAACACAGAGGTGAAGCTGTAGATTCCTCTGTAGTTGAAATGGTACAGAAATAGATCACGGTGACCTACATGCTGGTGCAGCTTAGCACTTTTGTGTACCCCGTGGACGAAGGACCGGTCCGTGTACATCTGGAACACCCAAAGTCTGGTCTTAGCTAGTGAGTGTGAACTGTCTGCATTAGGTTTCGAGTATCTAAATATTAAACACTTTCTAGTTCTAGTGACGTGGTTGTTCGCCTTAGCTCAAAAGCTGTTTTGTATATGTCAGTACCGAGGGCACCAATATTCACAGCTCGCTGCTATCAAATTTAATAGGTTAAAGAAAAGTTGCCTTGTTTTAGTGGCTACCATTAATCACGTTGCATTGTGGTCAATTCTAACAGATGAAAATTTACGATGTTTATTATTTCTACCCCTATCAGTAGTCAGAATTCATTGTTATTAAGTTTAACACATTACATAGTGCTAATCTGTCTCCTCTTATTAGTTACCACCAGTTACTTTGCAGTACTGCTAATTTTAATAGATTAAAATTTGCTGAAGGTGTTATTTCTTCACTGACCAGTATTTGGGCTACATTTTAATTATATGTATTCATACTTGTATATGTCTAATCGACGCATTATTTCAACACCAGCATTCATAACTCGTTGTTATCAGCAAACTAATCGTATTATCTGTAATTACAACATTTATATTTAATCCCTGCTCTGTTTCTAGAGATTCAACCATATGGCTCATTTTTGTCATCAGCAGACTAATCGAATTTTGTTTGATTATAACTTGTAGGTGCCTATTAGATCGCCGTCTTTTTTCTGTAGTTACTAGCACTCAGATCTTATTGTTTGTAGCCCCATAAAATGAAAAGCCGCTGTCCATGTAGTTTATAGTTTTCAGTGTGTGGTACAGCATAAGATACGAATATCCAGGCACATGTAGGCTTGCAGCTGCAGCCCGTTATGCTACTTCCACTCACGTCAAGAAAGCCCTCTTTTTTATCGGGAGTGATAGTCGTTGCGTTGTCCATGAAGAACTTGACCATCCGGTCCCAAATGTACGTCACCCTGTCGTCGCCACCCTCCACGCTCTTGCTGACCTCAAGGAGGCGCGGCCCTAACACAGGAAAGCGGTGGTTGAGGTCTTCCAACTGTGTGGCGTTGGTCAGGATAGCTGGAAATAATATTGCGGCGTTCATTTGAGGAACAAATTTAGGATAAATTTTAACTGCGGTACGTGAATTTTTGAAGCGCATGGAATGAGATATATGAGCTGTAAGATCTCACTTCACTTGTATAGCCAAGCAGCAACTAACATACTTGCATCGCAGGGTCAGGTGGTCCTGAAATACATGCACGTTGTGATAGGGTGGAAGTGAGGTCCATGCACTCTGCAGTCAGGTGGAAGAGAGTTACATGCACTGTGCAGTCAGGTGGAAGTGAGGTACGTGAACTGTGCAGTCAGGTGGAAGTGGGGTAGATGCACTGTGCAGTCAGGTGGAAGTGTTGTACATGCACTGTGCAGTCAGGTGGAAGTGAGGTACATGCACTGTGCAGTCAGGTGGAAGTGTGGTACGTGAACTGTGCAGTCAGGTGGAAGTGAGGTACATGCACTGTGCAGTCAGGTGGAAGTGTGGTACATGCACTGTGCAGTCAGGTGGAAGTGTGGTACGTGAACTGTGCAGTCAGGTGGAAGTGGGGTAGATGCACTGTGCAGTCAGGTGGAAGTGTGGTACATGCACCGTAGGTTAAGTGGAACGTGCAGCTTAGTATAGAGTGGATCCGAGATACATCAAGCGTAGGGTCAGATGGAACTGATGCAACCCAATTTCAGGATTAGTTGAAATGCAGTAGGATCGGATGTAATTGAGATACATCAAGTGTAGAATCAGATGGAAATCAGATACGTGATAGTAGGATCAGGTGGGAGTGAGGTAAGTCAAGAGTAAGATCCTATTGAATCGAGATGATTAACTGCAGCCTGAGATGCGTGTGTGTTTGCACATTTACCAACGCTTCACGTAGCGCATCAGTACCAGTGTCATTTTATTCATTTAATCTATTTTCATTTTACTTCTTGTAACATAGAGTACGCCATATAATGCATGTACTGGTATATACGTCAGCCTCACAGTACACACCTGCAGCTCGAATAATTCCTTCGTTGGTCACGAAGCCGCTCAACCAGGGCACACGGTTGAACTGCCCACTCTGTATAATGTAGAAAGGGTCTGCTGGCAGGAAGGCTTCTGGGCCTACTTCCACAGCCGGTCCGAACACATCGAGAGGGTCTACTGTCCAGAACTGTAAGGCAAGGCACGGAGATAACTGGGGCTGTGATAAATTACACTACGGCAGTGTTTCCCACGTGGTGAAAGAAAGGGTTCCGCAGGACAATTCATACACCGTACAAAGATAACAGAAATATTATTATAAAATTCGCCTAAAGTAAATTTGGCTTTTATTTGACAATTCATTCGTTAAAATATTTGTAAGCTGTTGAATCTTAGAATAGATATAAGTAAATAATAAGTAGGCCTAAATAGGACGGAGATAGTAGATTTGAGTAGCCTTGGAACTGGCCGATAGGCCCATACCGTAGCAAGGGAAGAGGAGGAGGAGGGATAGGAAGATGAGGGGAAGAAGAAGAGTGGAGTAAATACAACCACAATCTGAAACGAGTCTTTCATTTTATTATGCAGAGCATAATCTTGTCGTGACTTCTTGATCGAGTGCGAAGTCCGTTTCTTCCTGCAGTTCAATTTACCTTATTCCATAGAAGAGTCTCGAATCGCCAAAGTCCAGCTTCTAAGCAGGTGTCACGCCTTCTGAAAATATTTCTTGACAAAGGGTGGAACTTTTTTCTTGAAATACAGGAACGCTGCCTTAAATTGTTACCCGTATTTCTTGGTCCTAGATTTTCTTACATATTGTCTTCTGCTTTTAACTCCCTGAATAATGATGTCAGTATTGATCTAACGTAACGGTCGTAATTTGTTTTTTCGAGAAACACGGGCCCAATGGCTTTTCGCGCACTTACTATAATTTAAGGTCGTATAAAGGGAACTTCTCGAACAACAAGGGGACGATCGTGACACCAACGTTATGTAATTTTGGATATTTACATTCCTACCTAATGCAAACCATACAGACGGTATTCCCCCCACCCCCCCATTCCCCTGCCCCAAATACAGTGTTTCATATTTTATTTTTGTCGGGCATTCAACTTGTGATTCACAGTTTTCCACTGGCCAATTCATTCTTTGCACGGCACTGTTCACGCTGGATATTTTTGTAGAACTTTCGGCGACATTTTTTTATGACGTGTTTGTAATTTGCAGACATGCTGCAACTGAACGCACTGCTCATTATAAACATTTCTCGCACGCATTCATCTGCTGTGTACGAGAGAAAACTGTTTTAACTTGGAGACTGTCTCGAATTCTAGCGCAGATGAAATGACACAACTAGCGGCTGACTGGCCTTGCATAACCAAACTCCTATTTGCATATGCTCGCGAAATCGATTGAATAGACACTCTGTAGAAACGCATAATTTTCAAAGCTTAATTTCGTTTATACGAAATGTGGTTTTTGCTCCTCTTTAGGAAGATTTGACACTGAAAGTGCGTTGTACGTTGATCTCATATCTTTGTTTAAAATTTGTTTGTTGTTACCCGTAATTATTTGAGGTGTGGTTTTTTTAGCTACATTAAGAAAATTTTACGAAAGGTTGCACAAAAGTTTTTCGAGTGCGGAATGTTTTCGCGGCCAAATGAAATTTGGAAACATTTGTTTAGTCTCTAGCCGGTAAGAATACTGACCCACAGATACACGAACCCTTAGCACTGTTCGTAAAATTACAATGGATCGAGCGAGCACCTCTGCGGCTTCGTGTTCGAGAGTTGCCAGTTTACAATCTCGGAATGGAGACTAGATGTGCGGAATTTGATTTCTTGCATTTTCCTCAGTCTCTTCCGGAAATTTCCAGGGATAGTATCTCAAATTAAATCACGAACGCTTTCCTCCGCTTAGTTATTATTCATTATTTCATATAAATTTACACATATTTTCTGCTACTGATAGCGTTGTTAAAGAAATCATTAATGTGCGAGTGAACAAGAGGTAGAAAAATGTATAATTAACGTGTTTATTTTATGTAACGAATTAAAGCAACTGACAGTGTTATAAACAAGAAAATTAACAAACAGGGTTTTAGAGTGTTGACTTGTGTTATGCACCGTATAGTCTGATTGGTTTTTAACACAAGCAAAGTTCGCACAGCATGAAAGCCGCAAATGTGACGTAAGTAAAGTCAAATTTTGAAAAGTCAAAAAAGTTAAAAATGTCCGTGGCGGAAGGCGAAATGCAGATATAATTTTCCTCTGTTTACCTTAAAGTTGTCGCCCGAGTCGACGAGTGTCTGTGCGTCCACTTTTCTCAGGCAGGCCACAATGCCGGCTGTGTCATCGTCGGGGTTACATCCCGCATAAGCTGCCTGTCGTCTGGCCAGGAACAGGGAATCTTTGGGCCAAGCCCAGACATTCAGTGCCGTTCCGCTCTGAGAAATTGCACGATGAAACAGGCCTGACAACAAAACGAATATCAGTGGCGTGCGGGACGGTATTGGTTAATTACTTTTTGGATTATTTTTAGTAGCACTGTTTATATCAAAATTAAAAAAAAGACTATATATATGTATGTACATATAAAATAATCAGTGCAAGAAGGACGATACTCACCGTACAACAGTACAACGGTACAACAGTAAAATAAAGAAAATAAGCATACGCGAGGTGACATCCTGATTTACAGTTCATATATTCAGTTTTTAATTATTATCCATTTATAATTTTAAGTAACATAATCTGAACAATGTAATGTCAGTTCTAGTAATCTTAACAGCTTGCACGTTATTGTGTGAGGAAATTCTTTGAGGACGAAACGGAATATGATCCTGGGACCATGATGTTGTAGGCTTATGATGTTCTTTAAAATAAATTTCATATCAGTTGGCCAATAGCATCTGCGGTTGTGTAAGTTAAGAACACATCCCTCAGTACCGTGCTGTTCTGACGGCTCTGTACTGTAAAAATGACGGCATATTTTGAGTACCATTCATTTTAGTGCCCGTATCATTTCAGTATTCGCGACTGTACAAATTAACAGCACTTGGATCTGTGGCGTCCTTTTCTCACGGACCAATACTTCAACAAGGATGAGCTCAGTGGTGTGCTGTCTTTCCCGCTCTGTGGATTGATAACAATGAGCTCAGTGGTGTGCTGTCTTTCCCGCTCTGTAGATTGATAACAATGAGCTCAGTGGTGTGCTGTCTTTCCCGCTCTGTAGCTTGATAACGATGAGCTCAGTGGCGCGATGTCTTCGCAGCTCAGTAGGATAGCTGTGATGATGTCAGTGGGATAGTGTGATTACGACTTAATAGAATGAGGGTAATAGTACTATTTTTGTGCTGTCTTTTCGGTTCAGTAAATTAACAGTGATTAAATCAGTGGCGTGCTGTGCTTACAGTCAAATAGTGTAGCAGTTGTAAGTGCAGGGCCATGCTGTATTTACGGCACAGTGGCTCAAGAGATATGAAGCCAGGAGTATTAGTGACGGCTCAATGAGTTTAACAGTATTAAGATTAATTATATACCTGTGCTGAGTGGTGACATCATATGTAAATGCACGCAGGCGCCACCTGCACTCTGCCCGAAAATTGTCACGCTGTTGGGGTTTCCGCCCAGCGCTGCGATGTTGTTTTGAACCCATTTCAGAGCCGCTACTTGGTCCTTCAGACCGGCGTTGCCTGGAGCGGCACTGTCTCCAGTACTCAGAAAGCCTGCGAAATGATATGAACTGTGAAGGTAAACTGTTAAATTTTGACAGTATGGAAAGCAAACATGGCTTCCATATTGTCCTGAAAAAAATTTCAGAAATTTCGGATGCCAGGCAGTGTTGAATTTTGCTGACTTCTGGGATGTAGTACCATGTATTTTGGTAAGCGCCACGTGCCTGGACGAAAATCTGCATAGTGACCGATAAAGGAACCTCAAATTTTACAAAGATGATGTTTATAGATCTACGATTACAGTTTGATCCCAACAATATCTTTGGAAGTTTGAGATTCTCACAACCTTAAGTATTAAAATTACGTAACACCGTGTAGCTTGGTAGGGAGGAACCAACGTTTCGGGGGAATCTGCTGCTTCCATCTTCAGGAGGTGTGATCTATGAGGCAGCACGTTCCACCGAACCACTGGTATGTAATTACCCAGATGCACTATAATTGTGGAAAAATACCTTTTATTGCAAAGTAGGTAAGTGTGGAATGGAATTTTGTCAATAATTTTTGCTTGACTGAATTGGACTATTTGAGAAGTTCTCACCCCGGGCGTTACAGTTTATTAAATTACAAACTCTTAGATACGTCATTGTTTTAACCTGAAGAAAGGAGTCCATCCATCTGCATGTTTCTTCGTCAAAACTAATCAACGGATACAGATACAATTTAATGTTGGGAATCTACGCTAAAATTTCACACCATGATTTTCTGGGTTGTGACTCCTTTTAGTCTGATAGCGTAACGTATATATAAGTATAGAAGTCCGTGCTATTATCTTATTATTATTATTATTATTATTATTATTGCTTGGAGCGTTTATAACGTTCATACCAAGATTGGTAATAACTGGTCAGCTGTAGGCTATAATATTTTAGATCTCCACTGCCTTAAGTACTAAGATCACCGTCTTCTGGATGGCGAGTAGCTACGAAACAACGCGTTGTCATATCCTAGAAAACAGTAATTTTATCGCTAACGAAACGGAAGGGTTTGAGGGATATATAAAGAGTGGCCAGAAACTCACCATACGCCTGCTTCACTCCACTTTAGGTGACAGTTCCTGTATATCAAGTGGATCTGTATGTGTCCGTTGTGTGTCCAAACGTACCCTATTGCGCAGGTACATTACATGTAACACGTCGCGAAGGTTTTGTGGCCTAATAGTGTTGTAACCCTCTTCCACATTCCTGCGCAACTCGTCAATGTTGCAACAGCCGCGCGCAGCAAGTCGTCCCGTGATGAATGCCCGACCGAGTTGTCTGGTGTGGTAGGTCAGGGCTGTGTGGTGGGCAGGGTAATGGTGTGCGACAAGGTGAACCGCAGCTAATCTAGCGACTCGGCGAATGTTCTTTCAACATGCCACACGCAATAGCGTTGGAAAGTGCACTTTCTTCAATAAGCTGCAGCTACCCATCTTTCATAAATCTTCTGTCTATAATTTGCTGTATTAACCACATCTTTAATATTTCTGCGTGAGATGTGGCATTAAGAGTTCCACCGAAGAAATTTAGGCCAGTGAAATGAGTTTCTCTCATACCGACCCACAACATTAAATGTAGTGGGTTATGTTTCAAGTGTGCGGTGAAATGTGCATTACTCTTAGCCCCAAACACAGCATCTCTATCATGGTCCAAATTACCCAATGCCAGTGAAGTGAAACTTCTAGCGGGATGCGGTATTCGGGAGAGTGTGCAGCGGGGCGGGACGTGCACACGGCGTCAAGTCAGTAAACAGTCGACATTTCATTTGTGAAAATAGGGTGGTATGACTTCAAATTAAAAGTCTGTCTGTATGTGTTATAGCATCGTTGGTCATGGCACATCAAGGTCCGATTATGGTTTCCGCGTCGATATGTGGGGGAAACAATGGCGGCCCACAACAGTTGCACACCTGTTCAGGCGGGGGGTTTTTTTTTTTCGTTCACTCGGCGGCTAGTACCTCACACTTGCAAGGGCGAAGGCACGTACGCGTTCTCATCTCCGTGTCTAGCAATGTCGCTTTTCGTGGTCGCGCTTTGAACGCCTGGGCCAATGTTCGGCCTGTGCGTGTTCTCTCATGCACCACACACTAGCTATTAATCGCTTCTCAACGAATAACTGTTTGCATCGGCCGTGGTCAAAACCAACCTGACTCCCCTTAACTCTTCCATGCAGTTGCGTGTGACTGGCGGACGGCGTTGTGACACACCAGTTTCACAGAGTAACAGAGACATACGTCATGCACGTACATATCCACATGATATATTATCCAGGGGTGCAGTGACCTCCAAGCTATCCCATGCAGGGCGTGGTGATTTCAGAAGTGTAATTTCTTAGGAAATGAAGGTTGGTTAAAAATAAATTCAAAATATTGATCGAATAGCTGCAGTAAAAATCCCTTGTTATTCACTGACCCAGAGCCCCCAGGCGGTAATTGAACGTCACAAGCACGATGTCGTTGTCCAGCAGGTACTGTGGGCCCCATAAGTAGCTGGCCCCCGTCCCCGAGAAGAACCCTCCACCATGGATGTAGACCATCACATCCAGGCGTGCAGTGGGCCTCAGCTGTAACATGTGCGTCAGGTCTGATAGTTGACTTCTATGCTTAAGCCACAGATGAAGTTCCATGGATCATGCCCTCCAGTGTACTTTCCTATATTCCCGTCCACAGTGGCCTTTTTTTTTAATTACACAAGTAAATCAAGCATAGCATTAATATAAAAAATCGAAGCCCTATTGCAAATCCACACATACCATCAGAGAATCCACTGAAATAATCAAACATTCTCACAAATTTGACGGTGAAGACGGTTAGGGGGATATACGCGTTGCGTCTTGCGGCTGAAAACTCTTATCATTTGCGTCGCAAGGTGTCTGCTTTATGTGAATCAGTTGTGTCTCTCTCTCATTATGCTAAACACTGAAGTTTTCCATACAGTGTTGTCGCATTTTGTTTTCATACTTTTATGCCCATGCGTATAAGAATGCCAAATGACCGCATTAACCTTTAGTAACTACCAAATGACATCGTCACTCCAAGTGGTTTTGTTTCGTAGTCCTTACCTCTTCTACCTACTCACAGCAGGTGTCGAGGTTGTTTATTTTCACTTGATCACACTCAGACACACACCACAGTCAGTAGGACTCCTCTGGACGAGGGATCGGCCCGTCTCAGAGACCTCTACCTGACAACACAAACGCTGCACAAGAAAAACATCAATGCCCCCGGTGGCACTCGAACCCACGATCCCAGCAAGTGCTCGGCCGCAGACCTACGCCTTAGACCGCGCGGCCACTGGGACTGGCCCTTCGGCTTTTACTGCATTTGTTGTTAAGGTTCGCACTTTTTCTTTGTACAGCACCAGTCATTTCGCATTTTTAGCAATAAACTCGATGCTATTAATTGCAAGGCGTATCCCGTTTACACGAGTTACCACATGTCTACCTTTGCTGGCTCAGTTATGAATAGCCTTCCACTTCGTTGATTACGTTCAAGGCTGCAGCAGTTTGATTTACAACACGATCATTCCGCATTATCAGCAGCAATTTTTTTATTAACGGAACTAAAAGCACTTAATTACAAGAAGACCTTTCCCATGTTTTGCGTGTCAGCCTATGTACCTGTTTTCTCTGGCGCAGGTATGAATGAAAAGTGAAAGGCAGGCCTTTAGCAATTCACCTTGTGACGCCAATACTAAATACCGATATTGAATAACGTGGGACACACCCGATACATATCTGATAAAAGAGTTCATTTCAACGATGGGTGTACGGAGGTCGTTTGGTGGTATGCGAAGATGTATGGAGACTCAGTTCTTCATAATTCAATTTTAAAAATATTAGTAACATCAATAAATTGTTCTAAGTGTATAGAAGTGAGAAGGGAAACATTTACATGACTGATACCAAGTACTGTTTTATTCTTCGAATGTAAATGTAGGTTGTCCTTTGTCTACTGATCGCGACTGACAACCGAATATTATAAGATGCTTAAACATGTCAAACAGCGTGACAGACTGGAGAATTGAGGACTGTAAACTATCCTGGTCATTTTCCTTGGCACGTCACTGACAAGCTGAAGTATTGAAACGTCTACAAAAAAAAAGCTAAGCCACTTACACAGAAAAAAGCTGTAAGGTGAAACCAGACCAAGTACAATATGGCATACACGGAATGGAAATTTTTTTGTGCTCTAGGTGGACTGTAACCTCTGTGTGTCACAAGTGATGTGACGCTTCCCAACCAATTTGATGAATTAATCTTTTTTCCAGAGATATTTCTGTACATTCCGTATATCAGTGCAAGGAAAGCCAAAGAATTTCGTTAATGCCCAAAGACAAGATTTATTACAGCAGGCAACACTTAAAAAACTTAAATGTTTCATCAAAATGTCTGCATGCATCGTATATTATTTCTCTGTTTGCATCGAAACGTCCTTGAGAAGACTGCGATACCCTGTGTAATAGAAACTGCGTCACAAATGTGTGATGACAAATTTTCTTCACAGATCAAAGCAGTCCCTTGTTTTGACAATACTGGGCGGAGGAGAAACGTAGACATGCCCACAAATATGACGGATCGAGTTGTGAAAAAAAAATCTTGCGGAAAAGAACAATTCATCTTCAATTGGATGAAAGTACGGATATTTTAAATGAAACTGTATTAGTGGCATTTGTGTAAGTTCCACACGAAGTACAGATTTTGGAACATGTTTTTATGGGTTCCTAAGGTGAAATGCAAGGGGAAGAACAACTTTTGGAGCAATAAATGTCTTCCCCCCCAAGAAGTACAAAGTCAAGTGGCAGTGACGGGCATCTATGTGTCCAGATGGCGCATCAGCGATTTCGTCGGAGTACAAAGAACATAGTTCTATTACCTTTAGTCGGCGTGTCGTTTCTACTTGAGGCCTGGCTTCAAAGAAACTGAGCCCGTTTTCATATGAGACCCTGACCACAGAGAAATAAGAAGTTCATGTAACCAACAATTGAATTCTAGATCGTTTAGTCAATTTTGCTCAGAAAATAGATTCTGAACATACAGCCGTTATATTTCATAGTGAAACTGGATATATGTTTCGTGGAATTTTTCTAGAATGCCTCCTTGAACTGGAAAATAAATTTATCTATTTTTTAAGAGTATGATTGTCTTTGAAGATGATGTCTGTCTTTGAGGCTTGAATATTTTAGAGATATGTGTTTCAGAAGTTAAATGACAAGCTTAGATTTTAATTGGAACGAAAATTGCACACCTGTCATGCGAAACTCCTTCTATGCCAAGGGCGAGTGAAATCTGGAAATTTGGGAGAATATCCTACATTGATGTGTTTCCTTTTCGAAAATGAAAAAGAACCGCCTGCTGGGACTCAGTCCAGCATCATTCAACCCTTGGAGGACCTGTAGGGGCGATTCTTGAGAGAAGGCTGTAAGCAGAGGTGCAACTAACACATCCAGTGCTCTAACAACGTGTGTGACTTACGTAAGGAGTGTACACGTTCAGATACAGACAGTCCTCCTGTCCCTGAACCTGCGGATGTATGTCCAAATAGTTTTTCTGCACGCACATTGGACCGTCCTGGGTCGCGTTCAGCGTTTTGCGCCAAGGCTGCACGGGCCACGGCGCCTGTGAACAAATGTAGTGCGTAGTTCAAGCCTGTAACTCATTTAAGACATACAAACATACTTCATACGTCACAAGAGACCTTCATGAGACTACACTATAAGGTCCAACCAGTTGGAGGTGTGTAGGGATATAATAGTGCTTTGTGCTGAGAACCATACGACGCGTGTAGTACACCGTGTGGACAAACTGCAGGGGTTTTCATGTTACAGGAGCTGTTACTTGTAATAACCACCGTTGTTGAAACGGTTAAGAAAAATGGGCGCCATAACTTATTGTTCCTTTTGTGGGTGTCATTACATGTTTGGATGTTCTACTCTTGTATTTATTTTCCGTGATTCAGCAGTTAATTGCCTGTTAAGCGAATAGGTAGTTAATTACAGAATACTTACCTTAAAGCGAAGTGGCCCTACAGGTGGTGTTGCGTAAGGGATTCCCAAGAAAGCATAAAAATTTCTGCCGTTCCGTGACGTCATTTTTGTACCTCGCATTTTGCCCTGCAGGACGGTCACTACTGGGTCGACAATGTCCTCCAGCCTAGCCCCTCCAGGTAGTAGCAAGAGTAATGTTACCGCCGTGGACACTGACAGGTACATTATTGCTGTGTTTCAGTGGCGTAAATGTCAACGTATCTGTCATGGATAATAAGAGAAACAATTAATTGGGACTGCTTGCACATATAAGTCAGAGACCTGCGGGCACTTTATTGATAGGGTTCAAGTACGGGGTCTAAATGTGATAATTTTGTGGTGTTATGTACAAGTGTTAGTGTTGTCGATTGATAAACTTTCTGACGTTTTCCAGTGGCATGCAGATTGAAACTTAGGGATGTCATTTGTTATTGATAAACGAATTCGACACGACTTCATAGAAAATATTCGATACTTATATAAATTTATCGTATTGATGGTCGCTTAATTTATTCCCGTCCTCTGCAATATATATAATGCTATGTTGCATGTAGGGTTTATGTATAAATATAGAAACAGGTAAATTCCACACCAAAAGTT
Organism: Coptotermes formosanus; assembly: GCA_013340265.1. Lineage (NCBI taxonomy): Eukaryota > Metazoa > Arthropoda > Insecta > Blattodea > Rhinotermitidae > Coptotermes > Coptotermes formosanus. The sequence goes on along the minus strand of BLKM01000254.1, from coordinate 1,735,302 downwards.
TTATAATTCTGATGTGTACGTTATTCTCCCTTAGCACTTCTGTACTCGAACATTGCTTTAGGTTCAGTTTCCAATAGACCATCACTTAGTATATGAACGAGGAAACGTTATGAGAATTTATGTTTGCCCACACTGGGAGCTCAGCTGTGTCTATAGCCTGATTGGGAATGAACCATGTCAACGTCTCGAATTTACTTTTTTCTCTTTTCAAGCGTGATATTTAGAATGGATTTAGTGTCGGACCAGGAATAACTATCTGTACTAATAAGTTATTGCTACAGCAACAACAACAACAATAAAAAATTCATTTCAATTAAATAGATATTCATTAACGTACAGGCTCAACAACACAAGTGCCAATTATAAACTCAGCACAGAAGCACACATACAGCACAAAAACAATGCAAATACACCAAAACGGAACACTAAATAGACAAAAAGTTAGTATAGCAGCATTAAGAAAACAACATTATCCGTGACCTACAGTACTTGGACAAAGAAATCTAAACCCTGAAAACATTGAGAAGTTGATTACAAAATGCCATAAACTATTACATAATCTGTTTGAATGAAGTGATGGATGTCCTGGTTAAACAGAACTGAAGAATAAAGCATTAAGGTGGAGCATTAGAGTTTTAAGAACATCCTCGTATGGAATATGGTCAAGAGAAAAAAATAATTTTGGCACACGGCTGCGAACTTCTGCTGAATGCGTTCCAGCTTTTTAGCGTCAGTAAAGGTTAGAGAATCCCGAACGCTGGAGGCATACTGAAGCTTGGGTCTGGGTAGTGTTATATACATAATTAATAGGCCGTGAAGGGTAGAAAATTAGAAGGTTATAGTTTGAATTAAGCCCAAAATCCTTACGGATTGGGAGAAAATCTAGTCTACATGCGCGTGAAAAGGTAGTTTCTGCTGGAGTTTATCGCAAGGTCTTTGATGTTGTGCGTGCGGGTTAGGCAAGAGGGATATATTTTTTTAAACATAGTAAAAAAATCTGTTCTCGTAGTGAAGGCTGTAACCCTGCCTTTGCTGACGTATAATTTCGTGAGGTTAGCAGAACACCCGCCTTGTATAAGCTCGATATCAGATGGCAGAAGATTGCAATTCTCAGCTAACTTTACAGCACTAAAAATTTTGATGTCATCAGCGAATAGGTGTTGAGATTGCTAAACTGCATTGCAAAGATCGTGAGTGAATATATTAAAAAGCAGATGACCTAGAACAGATCCTTGTTTGACACCAGAAAAAGGTCGAAAGTGACGTGTGTTTGTATTTACGCGTACATAGAATGTCACTGGGTAACGTAACCGCGAAACCAGCTTACATAATCATCGGATGTTCCATGCGCATGAAGTTGACACGAAACAAGGTCCAGTGCATTATTGAGGTCAAAGTAAGTAAAATCGACTTGACGTTGAGTACCGAGTAAAGAAGAAATAACATCAAGGTAGGTTACCAAATTAGTTGTTGTGGATTTGGTTTTTAAGAAACCATGTTGATGGGTTTCAATTTCTGTTTAAAACAGTGTGATATGTGATCATGTATAACACATTTAAAAACGTCAGAAATATTATTTAAAAGATAATTAGGTCTGTAATTCATCATAATCATCATCAGTTCCTGTTATCCCTTGAGGGACATAGGGCGTCAACAAAATGTCGCCATCTGATCCTATTTCCGGCCATCCTCTTGACTTCACTCCAGCTCTTCCCTCTTTCTGCTGCCTCATTGTGGACCGATATTCGCCACGTCTGCTTAGGTCTTCCTCTCTTTCTTTTCCCCTGCGAGTTCCAATCCAAGGCCTCTCTTTCAATGGCTTCATTTTCTTTCCTCAGTGTATGTCCTATCCACTTCCACTTCCGTCTCTTGATCTGTATGGATATCTCAGTTTCCTCTGTCCTTCTCCAAAGTTCTTAATTTGAAATCACTTCCGGCCAATGGATGCTCAGGATTCTTCGTAGGCAGCGGTTAACGAAGGTCTGCAACTTTGAGGTGGTAGTGTTCATTACTTTCCATGTCTCGGATCCATATAACAGCACTGATTTAACATTGCTCCGGAATATGCGGAGTTTGGTCCTGGTTGATATCCTGCTGTTTTTCCACACTGGATAGAGTTGTACGAAAGCACCATTTGCTTTTCGAATTCTTTGCGAAACATCCTGCACAGCTCCTCCATCTTTGGCAACCATACTGCCAAGGTATGTAAAGCTATCCACATCCTCAATGCTTTCACCCCAAAGAGTAAATGGATCTTCTTTGCGTGTATTTACCCTCATAGCCTTCGTCTTCTTCACGTTGATTACGAGTCCTGCCTTCTCTGCCTCATTTATCAAATCCTCGAGCTTCTTTTGCATATCTCCATGTGTTTCAGACAGCAGACACAGATCATCGGCAAAATCCAAATCTTCTAACTTGTTAACCAGACCCCACTGAATACCTCGTCGCCTGTCACGGGTCACATTTCGCATTACTGCATCAATTACTATAAAAAACGTGGTAGGTGATAGAATACAACCTTGCTGCACTCCGGACTGTACCAGGATTGGCTCAGATACTTGACCTTCGTGTACAACTCGACATGCATAACCCTGGCAGGTTTCTTTAATGAGGCTAACAATTTGTGTCGGCACTCCATAGCGCTTCACTTCCTTCCACATGACCTCTCTGTTGATCGAGTCAAAGGCTTTCTCGAAGTCGACAAACACTGTGTACAGGCGAGATGCCCATTCTATGCATCATTCTATAACTATCCTTAATGTATTGATTTGATCAATACAGGAGCGATTTGGGCGAAACCCTGCTTGCTCTTTTCGGAGCCTTAAGTTGACATGCTCCTTAATCCTATTAAGCAATACCCTAGTAAAGACTTTACTTGGTACAGATAGAAGTATAATACCCCTCCAGTTGTCGCAATTTGCTATGTCACCCTTATTTGGTATTTTTATTAATAGGCCATATTTCCAGTCATTTGGTATCTCTCCCTCATTCCACATCTTCTCAAATAAGGGCTGCAGCATATTTGCTGTAATGTCCAGGTCGATCTTCATCAGTTCTGGTGGAATATTGTCAATTCCTGCTGCTTTCCCATTTCGTAACTCTTTCAGTGCCTTCTTAATTTCTGCCACTGTTGGAGCTCTAGTGCTAATTCTTGGGTTAGCCTCGTACTCCTCTTCTTCATCTTCATCTTCATCTAATTGTTCATTTGGAGGGCGATTCAAAATTTTTGAGAAGTGTTCCTGCCAACGCTTCAACTGATCTTCAGTATTTGTCAGGAGGGTACCATCTCTGTTTATAATTGGTCGATTTCTTTTTATCTGTTTCTTGGACAAGACTCTAGTAATGGCACATAGTTCTTTAAGGTTTCCCTTATTAGCTGCCTCTTCTGCCTGCTAAGACAGGTTGTCTATCCAATTCCTTTGATCCCTCCTTGCACTTCTCTTCACTTCTCGATTTTTTTCTGCATATTTCTTTTGCAATTCTGCCTTCCTTGCCCGTGTCTTACATGCGTTCATTTCCTCTTTAACGTTCTTCCGTTCCCTAATCTTCTCCCAAGTCTGTTGGGTCATCCAACCTTTTTTATTCTTTTCCTTAAAGCCCAAGACATTTTCACTTGCCTCTGTAAAAGCAGTTCGAATCTTCCTCCATTTTTCCTCGACAGTCTCATTTTCCATGTTCTCCATATCATTCAGTGCTTTAAATCTATTTTTCAATTCTATCTTAAAGGACTCCCGGACTTTCTCATCATCCTTCAGTTTACTTATATCATATCGTTTTCTTGACTGTCCTGTTCTTCTATTATATGCCTGAATCGTAATTTTAAATTTTGCCACAACAAGATGATGGTCACTCCCAATGTCTGCACCTCTCTTATTTCTCACATCTTGTAATGATCGCCTCCATTTCCGTCCAATGGCCACATGGTCTATTTGATTTTCGGTCTTATGGTCTGGTGATACCCACGTTACTTTATGACAGTCCTTATGAGGAAATATTGTTCCACCAATGACCAAATCATGGCTGGCACAGAAATCAACAAAAAGCTGTCCACTTTCATTCCTCTCTCCGAGACCGTGTCTGCTCATAACATGTTCAAGGCCTTCGTTGTCCTGGCCCACCTTTGCATTTAGGTCTCCACCTACTATGATAACATTCTACTTCTTCTTCTGTTTCTTGAGTATATCGTTAAGCTGCATATAAAACTCCTGCCTTTCAACATCTTCTGCAACTTCAGTAGGTGCATAACACTGTACCATCACAATATTTCTAATATTAGCCTTAACTCATGCCACAATTATCCTTGCTGTGACTGGTTGCCAGTCAATCAAACTTGTCTTCGCCTCCTTATTCAACAATATACCCACGCCTTCACGGCTCACCTTTTCTCCCTCAGGTCTTCCTGAATACAGAAATGTAGCCCCATCTTGAGTGGTTATCTCACCAAACTCGCTCCATCTCACTTCACTAATTCCCAAAATACTCAGGCCGTAACTCTTCATGCAGGCCACTGCCTGTCGTAATCTTCCACTCTCCCGCAGTGTTCTTACATTCCATACTCCAATTTTCGTTATCCTCTTCATGCCAAATGTCGATTTAGAATCAGTCTGGTTTCCTTTTCTCATTGACGTTTCTTTAATAGCTCAATTTAAGGTGTGCAAGTTATTAGCCCACAGCACCCGAGCTTGATGATGGGACTGCCAACTAAAGCCTTCAAGCAGGCTGTTTTCTGTCGGGGTAGTCTCCCCTAGCCTTTGAAGATCCCTCTACATCACAAGGCAGTGGTTTCTTCTGTATTAACCCCCAAGAAGTAGGGTTGCCTCTTCCGCCAACTTCGCCGTACCGAAGGTCTCCTCCTCCGCTGAAGCTGCCGTTGAGGACTTTTCGGTACCCTGGCAAGGGGCCGTTACATGGTACTACCAGCCGGGCCAACTGGACCAAGGTTTTTTTTTTATTAAGAGGTGTTACTCCTCTATCACTCCCCACTTTGTCCTGGCTTGTGACAGGCAGAGCCTGGCTTCCCAGTATTGGGCCCAGGTTGGCGGGGTTAGGTCTGTAATTACTAACGGGAAAATTGTTACTTTTTTTGAAAATAGGCACAATAGCCGCTTTTGTCCATTGCGTTGTAAAGTGTTCACGTGAGAGGCTAATATCGTGTGTGTGTACGTATATATTTATATATAAGCAGTGGAGCAAATACTGCGGAACAGCCGTTGATGATAAAGTGAGGTATACCGTCGAGTCCAACAGACATAGAAGGTCTAAGGCGCTTTATAACTTTCAAAATATATTATCCGGAAATAGGAGGTAACTGCAGAATATCATTGGACAACAAGCCGGAGTTAAAGAGTCCCCCGAAGAAAAAGTATTACAAACCGATTGGAATGGCTTTGCAAGAGCTCTACAAGAGAGGAAGCGTACTTCTAAAATTTGATAGGTCTAGTTTTTACTTCATCGTCTGTGCTGTTATACTAGTCAAGTCTGTTAGACTTGTGTAATTTTAACAAGATTCCGATAGTGCGAAAATTTGCTGTAGTAATCCGCAGTTTTACTTTTGCTGTATCGCCTAGAGGAATATTTCTTTTTCGAATATGTTATCTCACTGGTTGGGAAAACCAATGAGGGAATATGGGCTTTCTGGTGTAACCCCAGGGAACTGCTAAATCCATAACTTAAGTACTAACATTTGTGAAACTGTCTAGTGCGGCATACACTGTGTTATTACGGTATATACACGATAAGTCATATTAAGGGGAAAAAACAGTAACAAACTATAGTCTCCTAATGCATATTTACCGTCGGAGTACAGTAAGGGATGGGATTGCCGGATACAGTTTTGTTTTTCAAAGTTTTTAGTATGTCGGAACAATTTTGCTAAAGCTTTTGTATCAGATTATCATCCGATGTTCTTCATTTAGTAGCATGGAAAGGCCCAAGATATTAAGATAAATGTGATCAAGGGTGTAAGAATTTGATTAAGAAAAGTGCAAAAGAGGCTTCTGAGAAAATTGGCTGGTAATGTCGGACACTATCAGACGTCAGTGTTAAATACTGTCCGACATTACAAACCGAGACTGAAAAATATTTTGAATCTTAAAAAATAAATAAGCAAGGTAAGATTCTGGTAATATTCCTAAAGTGACCCTCGGAGAACTGGTAACTGTTCAACGAAATGACGCAAGACAGTGGCTTTACGACTGCCTCTGAGAGTTACGAAATTTAAAATGAAAATGTAGTTTAGTGACTGTCGTACTGGGAGTATAATAAGAGAATTTATTGTGCCTGGATATCAATAATAATTCTATATATAGCAGCAGTAAGGGAAATATTGAACAAGTAATACCGAAAAAGGAATGTACAGAAGTTTTAAACAAAAAAAAAAAATAAAATAAAACACGCAGGCAACCCCTGTTTTCAAGTGTCCTATCCACTTCGTTCTACGGACACTAGTCACACACGAATTCGTCCTCTGCTCCTGCACATTCTTCCCTGCCGAATCCTCGCAATTGATATTACTGTTGGTTGACGCAACGACAGCTTATCAATGTGTCTTTTCATAAAACGTTTGAACCAGTTTCTTCCTGTTGCTTCTTTGACGACTGAGAATGGATTTGAGATTGTATTCTGGCTTACTAATTGGACTGCTTGAGAAATGTCGGAGTTTGAGTGCACATAATCACACAATATAGAATGAACAATGTTGTATTTGTTGGAATCTGCAAGACAGCCCATTTCGTTGTTACGTAGTGCCCTTATTGTTTTTACCATGTCTCCGTTGTCCCATGACTTAAAAACGCATATCCTTCGTCTTGTACTTGCAGACGTCTTGAATAAGCAACGTATCAAGTTTATCAACCCTGACATCCTCTCTGTATGTTGAAAAGAGAGAAACATAACGCGAATTCCCATGCAACGTGTCACTGATCCAGACACCGCCGAATTCTCAGAGCGTGTAGGGTTGTAATGTCTTCCAAACAAAGTATGCCCTCAATTACTGAAATTATTTAAGCCTTCTCAAGGTGTTGGATTTCCTACAACGCCTTTGACTTGCCAAGAGAAAAACCAACCGACACGTAGCAAGTAATGTCGTATATTGTCCGACATTACCGCCCTCTGATGTTAGACGTTTGCAGCCACCTCACTTCCACAATTTGAATCGTGCTTGCACAAAACCTATTGGCACTACCAATATCATTCTCAGTGCATCTAACAGTTGAGATCAAGCTCATTCGAAAGCAGCCTACTGAACTGCAATAAGTATAATAATAACTAAATACTTAAATACGTTCTGCTTGCCTGTAAAGACTTTGATTTCTTGAAAACACACAAAAGTGGCTGTACAGCGGACGCAACTGACTTCACCAGTATATGGCGACAGGTTACAACAGTTCTTGTGTGTATCAGAACTTAGTTCATCTGTGCCTTGTCAAATTACAGCGACAGTATCGCCTAGAGAGGGGTATCCGGAATTACCAGACCTATCTGACACTCCCCTCCCTTACTCTATTCATATGACGTAGAGTTGTAATTATGTAAAGCCACAGGATTTTCGATAACAGTAGACAGATGGCGAGTATCAGACTTGATGTCACGTTCTTCAGCCAAGCATGGGCTTACGGGATTAAGATTAGTAAAAACTACGTCAAGAGAATTTTCAGGTGTCGAGCGAGCCCCAGGAAACACGTTGATGTATAAATAGCATTAGCCGTTAATTTCATATAGGCCTAAAAATAACAGTTTGATAGGGGCATACCTCTTTCCCAATTAAAATTACGAGCACCGGAATCCCCCCCACCCAATCAAGAGAACGCTGTGATTTTTTGTATCAACATTTTTTTTTCCAGTGAACAAAAATATTCTTAATAAACGTTTGATTTTGTGTTGGGAGGGAAATAGTGCTTACCAAAACGTAAACTACGGTCGTTTTGAGTGGGAATTTGGATCTAAACGCATACGCCATAAACACTGCAAACCATGTCTATTATTACAGGTAGGAACTCGGGAAGAAACAGCTATAAGGACACCACCACCCCTAGATTTACTGCTACTCACCCTATCCGAACCGAAGATAGTGAAATAATTTCGAAACAATATTTTATCGAAACACAGCTCATTTAGACATGTTTCAATTACAAAAATTTTGAAGTCCATGGAACATAGATTACCAAACAGTTCAATTTTTTTTTGTCCTAAGACCTCTGAAATTTTGATAAATTATTTTGGAGGAAGATATGGATTTCGCATTGGACATGGAAAACTCACGCACGTTTTCTTCATATTAACTAACCGTTATCTACGTGGTACAGCGCCCCTCCTCCTATGGGCCTCATGTCTAATAGTGGGCAGGATGTAGAACAGCCAGGCTACTGTACGCACCCAGCGACGGGAGGCCTAGATGTGACTTGAGAATCCGAAATAAAAATTTGGTCATGGTTAAGACGTTCACAAAATGGTCCGTTTAAACACTTGTCAGGTCATACACCTCTATTGTAAAAAAGAGGAAAATCTTATTCCGTGAGAGATGTGGGAGGAGGCTTATGTAATAATAATAATAATAATAATAATAAATTTAATTAGTTTGCTGTTTATTAAGCTGCCGATTCTGGAGCTGTGCGGTCAATAACAAAACGGCAAAGGCATACATACACATAGTAACAAAAGGACAGTAAAGCAAAATACATGAAAATGGACAAACAACGAAACATAAGACTTGTATAGAGAATACATCCGAACGACGTGTAATGCAACTAGAAGTGCACGGGTAGCGTAGGTGGTATAGTGAATAGGCTACTGGCTGAATGATCAAGTGTCGGAATTCTGGCTGGGAAAAGAGACTTTTGAGATTTTTCTCTTCCCCAAAAGGTTCAGACCGGCCCTGGGGCCTACGCAGCCTCCTATTCAATAGTCATCGGGGGCTCTTTCTCCAGGGAGAAAGCGGCGTGAATCTGGTCACTCGCCTCCATCTAGTACCGAGGTTAAGAATGAGTGGAGCTATAATTATACTCCCCTCATATACTTTCATAGCGTAGACAGACATCTTTACCTTTGTAACACCAATCTTAACGATTTATGACAACTTGCATGTATAGGACTCCTATTTTCTTCTGTTTTCTTTGCGATTTCGTTATAAATTTTAACTTCTTCCAACTTAGAGGTAACTACACGTAATGCGTTGTTTTTTATATTTAAAGTAACATGTCTTTCCACTCTGAATAAGTGGCTATTTTTTAATTCCCGGGGTTTGATTCAGAGCAGGGACAGGAATACTGCTCATCATGATGGCGTCCGGATATGCCCTGGGGACCATCTAGCTTCTTGTACAGTTCTTACGGACGGCTTTTTCCCAAGGGGTAAAGCGGTCGAAGCATGTTTCTGACCGCTTATCTCAGAATCTAGTGTAGAGTTCAAGAATTTATAGAGTTCTACCTCCGCGCGCTCATGATCTTTCGTGCTGGAAGGGCAAATCTAGCATTCTCCCCTAGACATTACCAGTCAGTTTCCTTTTGACGGGGATGCGGCTCGTTTCTTGGAGGTTTTAACGTCACTCAGGCTTACATTACTACTGTGCTGTGTCACTGTCACTGTCACGCTAATAATATCCAAATATAACAAACTTAACAGTGTACTTGTTTTGCTGCTGGAAAATCACGTTAACAATTAACCCCGCGTAGAATATGAACTTACTCCATACCGGGGTAAGTTGTTACAGCGTGCATCCTCATGAACAACTGAAAATTTTTCTTAAATCTTCAGTACAGTGAAGAAATAAAGATATGGCTTAAAGGGCAAAGATGTAAGTAACACTGTGGATCAGTACGATTTCAATACAGACAGTAGTGTCACAGCACAAAACCTAGAAAAAACTCAAACCAGTTTCCCCTGTATTCCGGATTACTTTTTGTCTGTACTTTTTGCATCGTACATTATTGCGAAAACAACACACGTGTCAGAAACCAGACACGTTTAAGCTCTCAGGTAAAACCATGAAAGTTACCTTCCTAGCTTCGTTCGACTGAAGAACAATTTTTAGCAATTCCTAGATAATGAACTGCAGTTTTAACCACGTGGAATAAGCGCCGAGGATTAGAGTTTTTCGAAGGGACATAAAAAAGTATACAATAAAAACGTGGCAATACCCATGAATGTCTGAAGCTAAGACAAAACTTAAAGTCGAAGATAATGCCATCTGCACCAAAACCACAAACGATGATTTGGAAGAAACCTGAAATTAATGTTTTATGCGTTACCAACATACAAAGACCAGTAGGAAAAAACAACAAAATGACTACTAGAAATTAAGAAAGATGAAGCGGAGAGAAACTAAATATCCCGGCGGCCTTCTGTATTCGCGTTAACCTCATTGTTGATAAGGGAAATCCGTAAGTGTGAAATTTCCACACTAGTTTTTATTTTGAATTTGTCATTCATGGAGCAGTTACGGTAGAAGTAAGTAAATGCCTCCTATGCGCGGGGGAGGGGAGCGAATCCCTTCTGTTGTTGAAAATTCCAGAGAAGCAGGGGTGGAGGGCAGTGGAGGGCAGGGCTCCTGAACAAAAAATGACCACATGTCAACGAGGATACAGCACTCGGGAAGGTACTCTTTGCCAAAAGCCACTGAACGGAGAAATTTAAGCACCCACCCGTACAAGATTCAATATAAATGGGAAAACCAGGCTTACAAAGCAGAACGGAGAATGGTTGGGGGGGGGGGGGGGGGGGGGGTTTCAAGAATGAGATTGTATGAAGGATCGATAGGCTATCAATAGCGTATATAAGGCAAGAACTTTTCAAAACGCCGATCCCAGTGGCCGCGCGGTCTAAGGCTTAGGTCTACGGCCGAGCGCTTGCTGGGATCGTGGGTTCGAATCCCACCGGAGGTATGGATGTTTGTCTCTTTTGAGTGTTTGTGTTGTCAGGTAGAGGTCTCTGCGACGGGCCGATCCCTCCTCCAGAGGAGTTCTACCGACTGTGGTGTGTGTCTGAGTGTGATCAAGTGAAAATAAACAACCTTGACACCTACTGGGAGTAGGTAGAATAGGTGCGGACTACGAAACGAAACTTTTCAAAACATAATTAACAGTATAGATAAATTATAGTTATTAACAATATAGTGGATGCGCACTGGCAAAAACTTTATATTAGCAGTCAGATGCAAAGAAATGTGTTTGAAACCCACCTAATAATAAACCACCACAGTATAGCCCTTCCTGTAAGACCCAACTCAGTAAGTGCCTCTCCGCTCTGTTGTTACCTGAGGACGGGAACGTTGTATTCTTTTCATAATAGACGATGGACAAAGATCAGAAACCCGTAAGGCTGTATACTACGTACACCATTGTCAGAACCATTAAGTATTTCCTCGACGGCAACTGGACGGATTTTCATGAGGTCCAATAATGAAGCGTTTTACTACCGTTTCTTGAAGCGCTACAGTGTTGGTTGATACCGGGCTTCAACAACGGAGAGTTGAAGTGAAGCTTCACAAACGTTTGTGTACACATATCGGATACAGGCATCTAAATTACTGTTGGAGCGCGGAAAGGTCAGAAATACCGTAGCGAGAAATAACAACAGATGTTCAATTAAATACAATTTTTTCTTATGCATCATGGCTTTCACTGCACTTTTTTTAAGCATCTTCACGCCATGCCATCTGATATCTCTGGAATCGTTGGACGGCTTTTGCCACCGGTCGACACACCACTTGTTTATGGTATTTTTACTACAGAGAGCCAAGACTTAACAACACCTAGACTTTGAATACGTAGCATCAATAACATGGCGAAATCGCAAGAATTATGATGCAGTTTCCTAACGTTTTGCTGTAGAGAAGCAAGGTACCACGCATGTTGAGAAAAATGTGGATCACAAGTCGCAGTTTGAAAACCCTACCTTGAAAGCCTTTACTCAGTTCTCTGCACGTTGCCCTTCAGGAAGTGGGTCCTCGAGGCAAACCTTGAAGCTAAGATTTCAGTTGTTGGGAAGATCAGTTTCAGGTGACGTGTTTTGACCCAAATCTTTACGGCATGTTGCGTTAGGCAATTTAACCTTTTACACCCTGAAATTAGGTTATTTAATATTTAAATAATTTTCAACGTTTAGCACCGGGTGTTCACTGCGAGATGATGTGTAAAGCTGAATGTCTGAATAATTATTCAGCTCTTAAATTCCATTTTGCCTGTTATTTTGTATGAGTGTGAAACCCGGTCTCTCACATTGAGGGAGGAACATAGGCAGAGGGAGTTCCATAATACGGTGTTGAGGAAGATATTTGGGCCCAGGAGGGACGGGGAACATGGGATTGAAGAAGACGAAATAACGAGGAACTTTAGGATCTGTAATCAGGAAGAATAATATGGACGGAGAATGTAGCACGAATGGGGGAGAGAAGAGGCGCATACAGGCTTTGGGTGGGAAACTTGAGAGCAAGAGACCATTTGGAAGACTTAGGCGTAGATGGTGGATAATATTAAAATGGATATTCAAGACGTTGGATGGGGACATGGAATGAATCGTTCTGGTTCAGGATAGGGACAGGTGACGGGCTATTGCGAATGCGGTAATGACTCTTCAATTTCCATAAAATGCGAGGAATTTCTTGACTAAAGACCTCTTAGCTTCTGAAGAAGGACTCGGCTGCATGGAGTTACTTACTTACTTACTTACTTACTTACTTAGCTAGTTAGTTCACTTTTGGAATTGGCGAGAAGTCGGTGTTAATATATCGCCTATTTAATGAATGTTTGCACATGTAATCTGTATGTAGAAGTCCATGTCGCAAATAAAATAGTCGTCGAGTTGATTACTATACGTTTCAAAGTCGTATTGTGATAGAAGACAACGCTGAAGAGTAAAGCAGATCCGATTTCAAATCTTCCTGAAAACAAGCAGGAATTTTCACTTTTTTCGTGACACGATGAACAAGTTTGGCTAAGATTATTGTTGATTTTCAGTATCCTGTAAGTCTGAATATACTGTATACGTGTATCATTACTTTTATTTCATTATCTCTAAAGTCGTAAAACACAGAAAAAATGCTGAACATAGGCTGTATGTGTATTTACTCTTCTCTACAACCTTTTTGCAAAACATTTTTCTCTCCAATAAACATTTAGTTATTTTTGCTTGAGGTGCGCCCAGAAATGCGTGTAAGTCTTCGTGTAAAGTGTTCGTTCGAGTTGTACGATCTAAACTAATATTGATAGCTCTAGAATTTTTCGTGTTTGCTAATACCAGTTTGACTTCCCGCTTGATGTAATGTGTGAAAGAGGGGGTGGATGATCTCAGAAAATTCCGAATTTTGATTTTTACTCAACCTGTTCCTTCAACAGAAAGTGTTTTAAAAGCAATAAACATGAAAAGGAAAGACATTTTTGTCACTGGTAAAGCCCTTTCTTATCTAATGGACAGGAACTAAGACGTGGGAAATAAAAGGGTTGTATTTCTCGCCCTACATTTCCCTCATATTGTCAACAAATGAATCAAGGTATCATTGATATATTAGAAGAAAATAATACACCGGCACAGGCTGCTTTATGTACCTATAGAAATTATTGAACAAAGAGGATGAAACGTTAGCAAAATCGGAAGAAAGCAAACTGTAGCAGGGCAGCCTGATTTGGAGTCCAAGGACTGCCATCCCCAGATGGAAGATGTGGCATGGCGTACATTGTGAGGACCTAAGCTGCATTCCCCTGTAAATTCTTTGTGCGTGGGTCAGCTTGCCACACGAACAGTAGGCACACAGGGAACCCTAAGCAGGTGCCCAGTATAACGGGACCTGGCTTAGCGCCGTGAAGGCAGTCTGCGGTATGCAGAACACTGGGTATTTGGGCCTCATCAAGGAAGGACAAGGCTTTGCTTGGTTCAGTGTTACGCTGATACATATTTCGAGGACGAGGAAATTCCCTGAGTGCAGATCATGTCTACTCTGAGCTAATAGTCGGTACCTCGCTTCACATATAACACTCATCACCCTTCAATGCACTTCTGGCGCCAAACACAAGTAAAAAAGTATTTAGTGGTTAGTGTGTGGAAGCGCGGTTACAAAACCTAAAATGCTTTGCTTGCTGGATAGCGCAAGCTTTGGAAAATTCGAGCAAAAACAATGGCGCAATCCCGGAGAAAGTTAGTTGGGGAGGAGAAAAACAAGTTGAATATAAATCGGTAGAGGAAGCAGTGGACGAAAATTCCGAAGACCTTTTTCCTTCATTAGAACTTACACTAAGTAGGCTGTGGCCCTGTGAATACTTATGACGCAAAAGAAACGATGGGTCAAGATAAAGAACGGCAGTTGACTGACAACAGTAGACCTTGCGTCTCCAACCCGCGGTTCCCCACGTTCTATTATGCGGCCTGCGGTCGCATTTGTAAATTGTGTATAGATTATAAAAATCACACAGTAATTTAGCGCGCGAACCAGCCCACAATAACGGGTTGGTCCTTTGCTGTAAAAATGTTGGAGACCCATCATTTAGAAGATGATAACAAACGAATATAGAAAGCTGACAGAATGAATAATATTGGCGCGATTTAAGGACGTTCAGGCCGCAGTTGCCTAATTTGAACAGAGAAAGTGTGTGGCTGCTAGACATTACAGTTTGCAGGGACTGGCGTGACATTGCCCTAAAGAAAATGCGGGAGTCTCAGGATCAAATATCCATTAAAAATAAACCCTCAGTTATAAATTTACGTACATTATTTTGAAAGCAATTTTTATTTAGGAGACATTCAGTACCACATTGTGTTTTCTTAGAAATTTAATAATAAATGTGTTTATTAATTCAGTTGATATTTACCCTCGTTTTTATTGGTCTGCGTATTATACGAGTTGTATGCTTCTCCGTCCTCCCTTCTGTTACATTTAGTTCGAACCTGGACTGTACTGTTCACCTGTTCTGTGCATCATCTTCGAAAGGCTTGTACAACAACCCCTTGTTTTACGCCTTTTTACTTTAACGCTTCTTGCCAATTTATATCACTTTTGATTTGCGCGCTCTCGCTTTCGTTTTAACGCCCTTTGGCTGACCGCGCACTTGGATAGTGCTGGGAGAGTACGAATCTCGCGGCGCAGAACAAAACTGGGAAGCTGCGCGCTCAATGTAAACTACATCATTCACTGTGCGCCCGCCATTTATTACAGCCCACATGGTTGTTTGTGTTTTTCTTCAGTAGTTTCAAAGTGTTCTGTAAAGGTTCCGCTGATGATGCTGTAGATCCACACCGAAACATGTAGGGAATTATGTAAAACCTGATATATTGTGATTTCTTAGTGTACGAGTTGGCCCTAATAATACAAATTAAAGAAATATCTATTTCACTATATGACATATTTTCAAGAACCAACCCCCCCCCCCCTCCGGGTCAAATTTACTGTAGTCCACCATCTTCCTACGTATTGCTTTAACTCCTATTGTAATTCTATCCCCAGTCTTTGCGTAGGTCTTACAAGTAGCCGTTCCCTTCAGTTTTCTCAGTTAAAATATTGCGTGCTTTTTTCATCTCAGCTATGCTTACTGCACTCCCCACCCAACTCATACTCTTTGATTTGATCACTCGAAATATATTTGGCGAAGCGTATAAGATTGGCCCCACGCCCGTTATATATAAGAGGAACAGATCTTCCCCTTCCAAGAATCTAACCACATTTCCTCGTTCCTCCAGTCCGTAGCCTAGTCGCTGTCTCGGCTGCCCCATCTTTACGTATGGAACAAGAAAATATTCTAATCCTAAGGCATATCCTCATCGTTTGCGGGTTCGCGCATCGCAGTTTCTATTATTTGTGGAAAAACTACTTTGTCAACCCTCGTGCGTTGCGGTGTAGGTCCCTGGCTCCTACCGAATGCCTGGCGGGAGGGTATAAGGCACAGGCGGCTGCAGCTGGCCGCCTCAGTGACATAACTACCTACACATCAAAAGAATAGATCTAAATGCGAATTTTCACAGCTGTTGTAAGTTCAGTATAAAGTTATTTTTATTAACCGACATGAACCTACATGCTTCAGCTAAAACTGGCCATTATTAAGTAAATTCCTGATTTTTATAATTCCAAATATGCTGAATGTAACGCACTTAAGCATGCAATCTGTCTTCTAATATTTTGAATCAAAGTATGTTCGTTCTTTCGCCCAAACGTTATGACATAGGTGCTCTTTTACAAATACAATAATAATAATAATAATAATAATAATAATAATAATAATAATTTCTCATTTATTAAAGTGCTGGCTTAACAGTGCGAAGGCCAATTACAAAGCAGGCACAAAATAATTACAACACAAATTACACAAATAAACACGCATACACACAAAGAACACATCATTCAACAAAACATTGGATTTATGACTTAAATTTAGTCACAGGTTAGCTAAATAATTAAAACCACAATCCAAATGAAATGTGTTACTCGCGCAAAATGCTTCGGATTCCTAATTTGCCAACTAAACATATCCATATCATTGCTTATAAAATTTGCAGCTGTTGAACATCTAGCGGAAGGACAATATTTGCGTGCTACAAGAAAAGGGCGAAGTTTGTAACGTTACGAGAATAATATTGTCAGACACGGAAATACAAAATTTTAGTCCGATGAAAGCATGAATGAATAAGGAAGCATCAAGGTGATACCTTTTAAGTTTTGAAGCATGTAAAGTGCATAAGCATAATTATAAGGAATATGAGGAAACAAGTGACTAAATTATGGAGCTGCACACTTCCTTTCGTTGCCTCCCAGCTCATTGGCATCAGCAGTCGTAATGTTATTCTAGACAGGTGAGTGGTATTCTGGCTTAGGGCTAACTAAGGTCTAGTGTGACAATAAGGAACAATCAATAATAGAAGAAGAGTACGTCAAAGTACGCATGAGTCCCAACATTTTGAATGACTGAGAAAATATATATTCAACATGATGATGCAAAAAGAGTTTAGAATTCCATATGGTGATGAAAAAAGGGTTTAGAATCCAAAAGTATTCCTAGATCTGTGATGGAATTGTTACGAGTTATACGTTTGTCACACAGTTTGTAATTATAATTAACTGCATTAGTTTTCCTTATAATGGTTAATGACTAGTTTTGTCAGTATTAAGTTTCCTATAGTTAACAGCACACCAACTGCGAATGGAATCAGTGTCAGATTGTAGAAGTGTACAATCAGTCGCAGGGCTTACATTGCGAAGGTCTTTGTTGTGGTCAGCAAATAAATATCTCGAGGGCGTAATAGAATTGCAAAGTCACTAACAGATTCGGTAAATAAGAGGGGCCCAAAGACAGATCCTCCAGAACACCAGAAGCCCTTGAAAGGCTGTTGAATTAAAGTGAATTCAAACAAACGAAAAAGTAGTAGCTACTTAACTGCGCAACCAGCTTACATAACCATTAGAGAGCACGTGCTGTACGTACGTGGACACAAACCTAGCGTAAAATAAGCGTGTTAGTAATGAGGTCAGAGGTGCGGTTTGTGTAAAATTAAATGGCATCCACTTGGCTTTGTGAACAAAATGATGGGGATATATAGTCTCAGTAGTGTACCAAATTGATAATAGTGGATGTGGACGTGTGAATTTCCAGATACCACTGTTGTAAAAGCCATCAGCGCGAAGGAGACTTATAGCAATAAAAACCTCAGAATACATCAATATTGGAAGACTTAATAGTCATCAATTAAAAAACTAATCAACACTTCGCATCTAAAAACTAGTTACATGCGTCAAATAGTACGATCTGCGTGTGTGCCACCGGAAATATTTGTAGCTGTCTACACAAAAATTGACACATATTTAGATTTTGTACACTTACACCTTAGAATTAATTTTATATTTCAACATATATTGTATTTTTATGAGTACTTTATTATTAGTTTTGTAAAAGGATGAGCTCTCATGCCTTATTGCGGTCAAAGTTTGTACTGTGGTTCTTGAAGAGGTAAGGCGTGACGATGGCTTTGAATAACCCGAAACTTGTCACCTGATCGATTGCTTTGCAGTTGTGTGTGACTGCACTGTCACGAAATGCATAGGCCTATTGATTAATAACTCGACAGGGATGAATCGGCTTAAGAGAATAAGTGGAACTGGAAGATATTATGGTATGGAAATACGTGTGGAAAGAAATTAGGTAAAGAGAATCTGAAGGCAGCCAGCCCTAATACAGATTATGAGAAATCAAAAACAACTGTAGAGTGTGGAAGATTTCAACTATTTCGGTAGCATGGTAACAGATGATGCAAGATGTACACGTGAAATGAAATCCAGGATTTCCATGGCAAAAACGGCTTTCAACAAGAAAAAACTCCTTTCTTCAGCAAATTGGACTTAAATTTAAGGAAGACAATATTAGCATGCTACAGTAACGTTCAACATTTGGAGCATAGCTTTGTGTGGTGCTGAAAGTTACACACTTCGGAAAGAAGATCAGAAATACCTGGAAAGTTATGAAGTGTGGTGCTGGAGAAGGATGCAGAACATCAGTTGGATCGAGCGTGTGAGAAGTAAAGAAGTATTACACAGAGTTGAAGAAGAAAGGAGTATCCTACATACAATGAAAAGAAGGAAGGCTAACTGGGTTGGTCACATCTTGCTTAGGAACGGCCCTCAAAAATACGTTAGTGAAGGAAAGATGACGATGAATAAGACGTAAGCAGCTATTGGATGACCTTAAGGAAAGAAGAGGACACTGGAAATTGAAAGGGGAAGCACTAGGACGCATTCATTGGAGAAGTCGCTTTGGAACAGTCTATGGACCTGTCGTAAGACAGACTACGGAATGATGATGTCATAATATAGTACAGCTGTACTGTCCGGTAGAGGACCAGTAGATTACATAAAGTCAGATATTGCCAGGTAGTATTAACTTTTGTTGCTGAGGTAGATTTCCTGTCGCACGTTTTTATGTCGATTGCCGGTTCTGCGTAGGCCACGAGGCATTGAAGGACAGGCAGAAAGAGACAAAGCAATGGAAGATCACGTCTGTCTTCACTCCGTCTTCCGTCTCATCCTCCACCTTGCACTCTACACCTTTCTATCACCCTGACAGTTCCCCCAGCTAGTAGTATATGCATCAGTCCAATACGTACAAACACAAATGTCTTCTTCTTTAATCATATTTTTTTGTTGGATCGTCATTAACTTAAATATTATCATGTTTCTTGTGTCTTTGTTTCCGCCAACGCACATTTCCGACAAGATCTTCGCGCACTGCAGTCTGTATGCTCGTGGCATTTTTCAAGAAAGTAACCGCCGAGAACTGTGAGCTGTAGTGTAAAGCGTGCTGAAAATGAAACGAGAGAAGTCAACATTTTTCATTCTTAGCTATGATTTCCATAGATAATCCCTTGTCGATGCACCCTTACATATTACGGCCTTTGAGGAATACACTGACGTCACAGTTTCACTGACTATGCACGGCATGAAATTGAAACGCTTTTGAAAACTGTTCCCTCAATAAGCGGGGCTTATACTTTTTCGAGGTTACGTTTTACAGCCTTTAGTGGCAAAGTTCCAGACTGTGATATTGATGAAAGCACAAGTACTTCCCGACTGCTTCATGGCGGCAAATTATTTCTGGCAGTCGTTGACACAACCTGCACGTGTCTTGACATTTCTCGACAGATATTCTAAAACTACTCAAATACCGTATTTCACGAAAGTTCGTACCGTGGGAGTGGAGTTGTTCCGTGCAGACGGAAAGATAGACATGATGAAGCTGATAGAACGCGCCTAATAAGAATGACTTGCTACAGGGGAACAGTTTAACAACTGATTTCAGACTCTTAGGCTTTTATATATATATATATATATATATATATATATATATATGTATATATATATATATATATCGGCCTACATATGTTTCCTTTTGCGCTTTGTTTTCGTAGCCAACTGTAGTTAGTTCATTTTACCAAAAGCACTGCGACACAGATAAGAAGTGAAATTTCTCACAAGTGTCTCGTCATATAACACCGCAACATGGAATATGCCTGTACGTACCAAATATACATCGAACTCCGTCTTGCGGATTTGTAGTTCTGATGGGCATTTAATTGTTTAAATAAGCCTTCCTATAAACTAGCAATCCTGATTGGCCGTTGTGTTGTTTAAACTCTTGTCTTCATGGGAGTTTTGATGCATTTTACGGGGAGCTTCTACAATGAACGTCTCGACCGAAAGGGCAATGCTTCTTATTCTAGAGGTCCTGGACTCAAACTTCAGCCCTGAGACCGAGTATCGGCAAGAGTACATTTCATGGTTTTACTCAGTTCCTACAAAATGATCTTTGGATTGAGAAAATCTTACTTCTTCTATTGTCGATAAATTGTAAGTGGGTGCGATTCCTGTTGCTGAGGTCATGAGGCAGTTCGACGTCGCAAAATAAGGAGTTTAAAGCAGAGTGCTTGCAGAAGATCATAAACACTGTGCATTTGTGTCTTTTGTGTGATTATTACAAGTAGGGGAGACCGGGGCAAAGAGAAAAAGGCTAATTTTTCACAGTCAACGCAAGATATCGCCACGCTTCAGTTATAGTATATGGTGCCATTTTCACTCTCCTCGGGGAATTTGTTTCTTCACATGAGTGACCATCGTGGAACTTGTAAGGCGACATTTTGTTATCTGCGCATATTTGTTAAAATATTCCGACTGTAAGTACATAGATTTATTTCAGTAAGTTAAAAAGGCTGCATAAATATTGTACTGCTGTAGGATATATGATGTAATGCCTCTGCGACTACATTTGCAATACAGCACTGTCGCCTGTTATATTGGGCGTCGAAACCTACTATACCTCAATGGCGACATACCGGGCAAAGTGAACCTGGCAAAGTGCATAATTATTCGCTTTGCCCGGATTATTCGAAGCATCCCTTTAACGTTCAGCCGACCGTTTATATGCTACTGAACTATTTATTTCTTTATTTATCACTTAGTTCGCCTACAATTTCGAATAGTCTGTACTTAAAATAATTTCAGATTGTGTACAAATACGTAAAGAAAACCATCTAGGAAAGTTGGAATGAACATGTTATTCAGAAAACGATACAGGAAGCTGCTTTAGGATCTGCAAACGCTGCAGCCTTGAAGTACAATATTCCATGTGCAACATTGTACAGACATGTGAAAAGTGGGTGGGCTGAAAATGGTTAGGACGATTTAGGACTGTATTCAACAACAAGCAAGAGGAAGAAATCGTCGAGTACTGACAATTCATGGACAGTCAGTTTATGGTTTGACGAGGGGAGGGTTCAAGAAGCTTGCATAATATTTTGCTGGGAAGAATAGAATTTTACACCGTTTTCAGAATGCAGCAGCAGGAGGTGATTGCTTGATGTGATTTATTAGGAGACATCCAAGTATAACTTTGCGTTCGCCAGAACCTACTTCACTTACCAAATCTAGGGGATTCGATCGTCCTCAAGTGACTCGTTTCTACAGTCTCCTATGGGAACTTACAGAAAAGAAAATAGACTCTTCAAGTCTTTAGAGTATGGATGAAACTGGCATACAGACTTCAACGAAAAGACCACCCAAATTCTTTCCACAACAGGAAAGAAACAAGTAAGCATAATTGCTAGTGCAGAACGAGGACAACTTACAACATTTACTCGTATTTGCTGCTGCAATACAGCTGGTTCTTTCATTCCGCCATTTCTCATATTAGCGCGAAAACGCATGCAGGAACGGCTTCTTGCTGGATCTCGTACAGGATGCCAAGTTTCTTGTACAGACAATGGATGAATCAACAGAGAAACATTTATTCAATGGCTGCAACTCTTCGTTGAATAATTTCGTTGAACTGCAACCAGAAAATTCTACTGGTTCTGGACAATCACGAATCCTACAAGTACATTCAAACTTTAGATTATGCAACGGAAAATAACGTCCTGTTCCTCTCGTTTGCGCCTCATACGACGCACAAAATGTAACCTTTAGATGATGCAGTATATGGGCCGTGAAAGCAGTTTTGAACGAGAAATTTGCGCTTTGCAAACAAAACAAAAAAAAAAGCTGGTTGTATAGTGAATCAACACGATGTTGCCAAGCTGTTTGCATATGCATATTTGAGAGTGGCAACGCCTCAAAATGCAATAAGTGGACTTCAGTCTTGAGGAATGAGGCCTTACAACCCTATTATTTTCTCAGACACTGATTATGCTCCAGCTTCTGTCACTGATAGTCCATATCCCGATTGTGCTCGAGCTTCTCCCACGCATCCACCAGAATCTGAACTCCCTCAGTTATGTGCAGAGGAAGTTTCACTTTCCAAAACTTCAACGCTTTTGACCACTGATTCGATGACTCAGTCTGATCAGTTAAAATCAGGACCATATACCAGTTACAGTCCACGTGACGTTCGACCTTGCCCAACTGCTCGGAAAAGTGTTAACATTGGACTAAAAAAGAAATGCCAACAGGCCGAAATCCTAACTAGTACTCCAGTAAAGAAGCAGCAAAGAGACAAATCTGACAAGAAAAGGAAAAAAAGTGCAAAAGTCTGCCACGAACCTTGCAGTGAGCTTTCTGAAGTTCGTTCCGAAAGGAAAATGCTGAGTGCTTACAAGACGAGGTATTTCTGCCAGGTGTATGGAGATCCGTATACTGAACCACCCAAGAACTGACACAGTGCTGACAGTGTTCCCTGTGGAGTCACGAGTTGTATACAAGTTACAGTGGACGTGGATCCTATTATTGTGATGAATGCTTTGACTAAACTTTTTCTATTGATTTGTATTGACTTTACCCAACTCAGAAGTTCGCTTTACCCGGTACCCCGGGCAAAATGACTAAAGTGCCGTCTTTGATACTTATTAAATTATATGCATTTTTTTAGTGGTGAAGTACCCCGCAGCAGGCGCTACGGAAGCACTGCAGCCATGAGGCTTATTGTGTAAACCTATGATGAAGATGATGATTATTTTTTTGCCCTTTTCCTAGTAATGGAGCACCGGTGGAATGAAATTGACAGGGGTAAACCGAATAACTCGGGGAAAAACCTGTCCCAGTGCCACTTTTTCCACCACAAATACCATATGGACTGACCCGGATCGAACCCGGGCCTCCGCGGTGGGAGGCCGGCGGCTAACCGCCTGAGCCATGGCACGTCCCATAATTAGGTGTGTAGGTGTGATTCAGTAACTTGGTCATTGAGACAGCAAGGCATCAGTGTACATTTGTACTTATTTGTTTATTTGTTAGGGTAATACCGTCCTAAAGTTAAGTTGTACACTTTGCCCGGGTTTCCCTTAGAGCTATTACTTCCCCTTTCCCTTAGAGCTATTACTTCCCCTGACGGTGTCAACCGGTTCGTCCTTGTGTTGGAGTTATATAACGGTGCTGCCAGTTACTGAAACTGTACGGTGTAGCATCGGTGGTAGATGGCTGAGAATGAATGCATTGCAGTGGTGGAGTGATACTGACAGGGAGAACTCGAAATACGAGAATAGAAACCTGTCCCAGTGCCACTTTGCCACAAATTCCAAACAGACTGACCTGGGACCAATTCCGGACCTCCGCTTTGACAGGCTGGCGACTAACCGCCTGAGCTACGGAACGGCCTGTTTTGTAATGGAGACACTGGGGTAAGATACGTATTTTAGATTATACCAACGTAAATAATAATGTTTGTGTATTTATCGTCATTAAATATTAGATTCCAAATATAGACTTATTAGACTTCCAACTACATCAATAATTCACTGCATTTTTGATCTAATTTTTGTAACAATAAATACACAAACATAAATTATTTACATTGATGTAATCTAACATACTGATATATTACTGCAGTATCTTTTATTTGTACATTCGATATATCTGACGATGATATATGCCTGTTTACATACGTATGTTTATCTTTTTTGCTTCGTTCTCCCCAAGGATGACGTATTTAAGGCGAAATGTATAGGAGTTTGCCAATAGGTAATATAGTGTATTTTTTTCACTATAAGTGCATTTAGTTAGAATTACATGAATGGTAGGAACCGAATGTTTATGTATCATTAGTCTTCTTTACAAAGCAAGAAAGAAGTCCTCCCGTCTGTGATCTAGTATCAGCTATTAAACGTCCAAAGTGATTTTGTTTTAATTCTACATTGGAGGCTTTCACTGAGAGATGCAAGTTACTTCTGAATTTCAATCATATTTTTCCAAAACAAAGCCTAGTTTGTATGAGATCACAAATTGACTCTTCCTCGTGTTTGCTAAAACTCTTTCACATACGAGTGTTTTGACGAATTCCGATATGGGATATATATATATATATATATATATTAATGTTGCCGAAAAATTCCGACTTTCAGTCATACGGTTTATAATAAAGCCCAGTTTGCGGCACGCCATAAATGGACTTTTCCATGTAGCCCCACAGATATTGTTAAAATTCGATATGGAAAACTTCATTATGCCTATTTCACTTATGCTCTATAACGTGCAACAAACACTATTTGTAATTTTGTGTACCACGTTATGGACTACAGCCTTTCTAGTCTTGCGTAGACTTACTGATGCACAGTGTTAAGCTCGGGTTTTCTAACACTAAGGATTTTTCATTTTGGGAAATTTTTACAATTCTGACAGTCCGCAAACTCACCTGTTGCAGTTTGCTTCAGTTGGTGCGACGCGTTGAGTATCACGTAGGTAATAACATTTGGAATGTTGTGTCGGATAGTATATATAGCGCCTCAAATAGTCTGTTCTGCTTCTCCCCCCCCCCCCCCCCCCTTCCAACCGGTCACCACAATAACAGGCTTTTTCGCTTTACGCGTGCTAGGAAAGCTAGTAGTAACATTGGCACATCTAGGGGGAAGGAGGGGGGGGAGGGCAAATTACTCAGCTGCCCCGGGCCGCACAGTCCAAAGAGCGGCAACATAGACATTTTGAGTGAAAAAAATTATTTTTTGCGCTCAACAAATTTAAACTATTGAGCTTGATACGTTGGTATGAATGTGATTTTTTTATTTTATAAATTATATTAAGGGCGGTCGTTGTGACTACTCGCCGTTCGAACCAGAAAGTGTGGTTATACCACTACCTACTATTCCAGACCTTCAGCCACGTATTTCAGCGACCTTGATCCCCTAGACTTTTGCCTTAGTCATGCACGCCTAATAAGAAAGTGAGATTTGAAGTTCTCACGACAAGTACTGCTAATATCACTGTCTTTTCGGATGTAACACCGTGTAGTATGGTAGAAGGATACCAACGTTTTGAGGGATTATGCTTCTCCCATCTTCAGTGTAGAAGAAGAAGACGGGCGGGGAAAAAAGTGCAGGGTTTATAGAACGGCGCAGGAGAACACGGGGATGTGGGCGAACCAACGAAAGAGATGGCTGAGTAAAGAATACGGTGGAGGGGGCATTAATGCTTGCAGAGCAAAAGTGTAAATTAAGGAAAAGCGAAGACTTTCTTTGCGAATTTTATTCTTCTGCCGTAAAGGCAGACGCAAGATTTTCTTGCAAAACATTGGTAATTTTCTACCAGACCACACGGTGTGACAACCATATATACAGACTTGTTCATTGCCAGTCGTATTTAAGTATTCAGCAGTTTAAAATTCATTGCACATGTGCAAAAATTTATATTTTTTCTAATACGATTTCAAGAATAATGAATATGAACATTCCAGTCCCTAAGAAATTATTAAATAATCGACTTTCCTGTAATATTTTTGTGGAAAAAGTGTGCGTAAGCACGTGTGCCCTTTTACCTTTCCACTGTGCCTTATAATTCAGAAAATACAGCCGTTTTGAAACAAATCTAATGCTGAAGAAATAAGTACTCTTCGCTCTATTCCTTGTAATTTATTATACTACGCTTAGTGTAACAAACTACAGCAAATATACTGGTTTTATCTGACTGTGAAAAATGCCTGTTTTTCACAAAACAAAGATAAGTCGACAAATACAAAATTTAAAATCTCATTGTTTTACGCAGTAAAACATCCTGTTTTATTGAAGGCGGAGAATTTACTTCTACTATAGCTACGTATTTGGTAGAGAGGACCTCTGCACGTGTTTAATGTGTATTACCTGGGTGTTAGTCCCTGAAACATGATGTTACGTCAAGAAAGATTCGCTTTCCAGTTTTCTGAAATCTGTTAATTTGTGGAAAAAAATTGACAGTATTGCTGCGTTGATCATACACACATGATAGCTATATGTGTATACACAGAAACACATCGTACATGCTGCAGTAAGGACACGCGTGTATTTGTGTTATGCACATATGTAGTCAGAGTCCTACAGAAATTTGATGCCCAGCATACAGACTGCACCTCTCTCTTCACTACTCGTCACCGCTGGATAAGTCACTGAACACCATTATCAATCGGTCCATCCAGTTCCCACATCCAATCATCTTCCTCTTACATTGTATGTTGTACACAGTTTCACCACTTTTCTCCTGTTATCTATGTTTTGTACTGCTGTTTCAAGCAGGGAGCGTTTTTCCTGCAGTTTGAAAGAAGTGCTGTTCCTAGCAATTTAACCTTGCACCTGACTCCAGATTAATACTTTTAAATTCATTTTACAATAGTAAGGTGGTATCCTCGAAACAGTGTGCCCTGATCTCTCTGCTGCCTCACTGAACACATGTTTGTTTAGTGTTTACTCACTGTTGTCCCTATTTCTGGAAGAATTGCAGCACTGTGTACGCTGCCACTGTAGTCAGACTATTTAAGAACGTCCTTTCGCCACGAGATAGGTTGCGTGAGTTCTTCTTTCACACGACAACTAGCATTCTGCATTAGTTGCTATTACGCTGTTAGGTCTAACGTTAGAGAGGAAAAATCGGAACCACTTAAAACAACCTGTCACTTCATTGTGGTATTTTCGCGTGGAATTTGACTTAGCACTGAGCAGCCGCCGTCTGCAAATATCTGATTCAGTACCACAATGAACAATAATAATCCTTTCCTCGTGTGTTGTTTGATACCGCCGGGTAGACCTGAGATCACTGCCTGTTTCTTGCTCTTAACTGTCGAATCAACCGGACGTTTCAATGTCGTATGCCTTTGGTTTGCCAGCGTTACGTCAAAGAAATAAGCGTTACGCGATGAACTACAAAAACATTTGTTCTGGCGCAAGTGTTTATGCCTCCGCAATATATTACGTTGGCCATTGCTATTACGTTTCACGGTCTCATTATAAATGTAAAGCCAACATCTGTAATTAATCTGTGTAGTGTAAAGGTGAAGGTCGCCCCATGGCATGACAGTGCAGGCACAGAACGGAGGCAGAGGTATGGCTCCATCCCATTTGCAACCTCGGCGCTAGAGTGGGGCTGGATGGTCAGCTCCGCGCCCCGGCCGTTGTACCTCGGGGAAGGAACCGGTACATATTTTACAGAGAGCTGTGTGGGCCTCGGGGCCGGTCTGGAGGGGTACGGAAACTCTCGTCCTCACCGGGATTCAACACCTGTACCGTCCAGCCCGTGACGAGTCGCTGTACTAACTACGCTATCCCGGCCGCCAATCTGTACAGTGCGTACCTGGAAATTTTAGGTAAGTAACGGAGTTCACTAGTTGCGGTGGTTTAACGCTTTAAAGGCGAAGAGTATCTGTTTTATATAAGGACTCAGTGCGTACCGCGCTGTAAACACTCTCCACTTCGGTTATAAAAACCAATATCTTAATGTTTTATAAGGCAAAAGTTGCTGTTTGTTCTGAGATCCGTACAAAACACATAAACGCAATGTGGGCACCACGTAGAATTTTTTAATGTTAAACCTGGTGGTATGTAAAGTTACCGCTAGGCTTTAAAAGGTTAATTTAGGTGTTTCATTCTTAACAAAGAACTCGCAGACTTTCTTCCGGGGGACACATCGGACGAAATCATCGTAGTAATCGACCCAACTTGAAAACCGATGTTTTTTCTCCGGTCGCCATAACGTGCCAGTTCGCTGAAACGTCGTACTTGTGTTACACACCTAGTTGGAGCCACGTCCAGATCAGTTTCTTTCTCGCAGCTTTGAACTGCTGTTTCAGGATTCCTTCAGCTTAGTGTAGAAAACACTCTTTCTGGCCAATGTTCAACCGTCTTTAAACGCGTTCTCATAGTTGCGAAAAGCAAGCGCGTATCATGTCCGTCTCTATGTCCATCTGTCCGACTGTGTGTCCGCATATATCACCGCGGTTCCCACTAGACGGATTTCTGTGAAATTTGACACTGGGGACTTCTACGAAAGTCTGTCGAGAAACTCCCAAGTTTGGTTGAAATCGGACAAAACCACTGGGTACATTACGCGAAGAGCTAAGTACGTTTTATTACTGCCGGCGAAATAAATTCACCATAAATGCATTTTTGAGCAATGTTTAATATTTTTATATTGTTGACAGTAAGCCAACAATACATACAAAACGCATTTTGCGTTTCCACTGCAACCATGGGTACGCGGTTGCCCCACATGTTACGTTATGGTACATTGCCGTTCTTGTTTCCTTCTGTGTTTCGCACATAGGATGGTCCAGTTTGGCCTCCCACTGCAGCAAAGCTACGGGAACAGTCTTGATGTAAGTTCAAATTGACTGCCCGCACGTGCGGTGTTGCAGCCCTACTCTTGCGCGACGTAAAGAAATGAATCAAATCTTTCTGAGATTTTGAGCAACTGCTGATCGTTACTTAGGAGTAAAGTTATGGGCTTGACTGCGGGGGTGGTGGTCCCTTAGCTCCGGGCGAAACTTGCACAGAAATCAAAGAACTACTCTCTAAAACGTAAGTCTCCAGCACTTGCCACTGTTCGCTGTTTGTTAAGTGTCCAGTTCATAACAAGCTTAAGAGTCAAATCTGTGCAAGGCTGCTGCCAGACAGATCACAACAGAATATTTTGTCTCATACAACAGAATTTAATTCCCCCTTAAATACTTGACCGCACTTCAACCCTGTGTGTTTTAATTGGGATAAATTTATTTGTTTTCGTTCCGTAGCCCTCACCTCTTCTACCTACTCACAGTAGGTGTTGAGGTTGTTTGTTTTCACTTGATCACACCCAAACACACACCACAGTCGGTAGGACTCCTCTGGACGAGGGATCGGCCCGTCGCAGAGACCTGTACCTGACAACACACAACACTCAGAAGAGATAAACATCCATGCCCTCGGTGGGATTCGAACCCACGATCCCAGCAAGCGCTCGGCCGCAGACCTACGCCTTAGACCGCGCGGCCACTGGGATCGTCGATACATTTGTTACTGATCATAAATATCTAACGTACTCGCTTTCCCACTGTGAAACCACAACCAGGGTCAAAGCCACACTTTTCAGTAACAAACAATCTGTGTACGTATTAACTCCTCGAGATCAGTTATGCCAAACAAAAGCCTTATCAGTTATGGCGCGTGTTTGGGCAAAAGTGTAACATCCGGGCGAGGAAGCTGGCTATGGCAATAGCCCGAGCGCTGTACGAGCTCATTTCCAGAAACCGAAGAATATCACGCGGACGAACCAGTTAGGCTGTGTCTTGCATTCCAGCTTCTAGTGCACATGTGCTTGCACCCGTTGACACGTTTCCGGTGTATGTGTCCTGCCTAGCGGCGTCTGGCCAGTAGGACAAGAACGTCACTGACAACGCTCCTACTGGAGAACATTTTATGTAAACAGAAATCAGAAGCACTGCTGTTGCAAACTTGGCGCCAAAACGTCCAGTATTTCGTATCGTTGCTGCCTCCTCTGCCGACCAGGAAGCAGTGGAAGAATAAGCCTTGTCGCTTCTTCCTGCCAGAGCATCCATTTTTAACCCTTTAAAGACGAAGCGTATCTGTTTTATATAAGGACTCAGTGCATACCGCGCTGTAAAAACTCTCCACTTCGGTTATAAAAACCAATCTCTTAATGTTTTATAAGGCAAAAGTTGCTGTTTGTTCTGAGATCCGTACAAAACACATAAACACAATG
Source organism: Coptotermes formosanus (assembly GCA_013340265.1). NCBI lineage: Eukaryota > Metazoa > Arthropoda > Insecta > Blattodea > Rhinotermitidae > Coptotermes > Coptotermes formosanus. The sequence goes on along the minus strand of BLKM01000254.1, from coordinate 1,705,427 downwards.
TGGGCACCAGGCAGAATTTTTTAATGTTAAACCTGGTGGTACGTAAAGTTACCGCTAGGCTTTAAAAGGTTAACGCACGCACGCTAGAGGTTACGACAGGAAAACCACACTTATATACAGTAAACCCCCGATTTTACTTTCCCGCCCTTTGCATTTTCCGTGATTTTGCTCAATTTTTTGTACCAGCCAAATGTCCATAAGAACTACGTTTCCCGGATTTTACACTGTTTTAGGTGGCCCCACAAAAACGTAAAATCGGGGTTTTGTTGTGTGTGGGTTTTGTCCGCGCGAGTGCGTGGGTGTGAGGATTCACGTGCCTGCATGTGCAGCGCCTAGCCCAAATGCTTTCTCGGAAGGTCTGTAGAGAGGAGACCTTTTTGAATAACCTAGCAATAGATGTAGGGTTAATGTTAACATAAATCTCAAATAAACAGTGTGTGTAGGTGTCAGTGGATTTTAACTGACCCAACATAGCGGTTAGTGACGGGCTTTTGTGAACAAATTAGTGGTACCTGGGGATCTGTGGGAGATGGTGCGGTTTCATGAGTAGCTTAGGAAACAGCCAAACACACACACACACACACACACACGTTGAGATCTCATGCCCTTACAGTACATATATGTGAGTCTCAATCCCACATGAAGGTATAAGTTTTTGTATGGTTCTTGATACTTAGCCTTTTAAAGCCTAGCGGTAACTTTACATACGACCAGGTTTAATATTAAAAAATTCTACGTGGTGCCCACATTGCGTTTATGTGTTTTGTACGGATCTCAGAACAAACAGCAACTTTTGCCTTATAAAACATTAACAGACTGGTTTTTATAACCGAAATGCAGAGTGTTTACAGCGCGATACGCACCGAGTCCTTATATAAAACAGATACGCTTCGTCTTCAAAGGGTTAAACTCAGACAAAAATAGCGGGCGCGCATATAGACTCACACATAATGGGGAATACTTCGCTTACTGCCGCTATCATGTTTGCCTTTTTCCCAAAGTCGGTATTCATACGTCTACTATGTTTGCCTTCGTACCATGGCTGGTAAATTACCGTTTATTTTGTGCTCACCATGGTTACCTTGGTCAACAAAGGTACAGACGTTCCTGTAATCACCTTTAATACCATAGTTACTACAGTTACTATTGTTGATTAGTTGCTATTGTTACGCGAAAGCGTCATGCGTGTTTCTCTCTGCGGGCTCGTCCTGTTATATTCTATGTCCTTCGCATCGTGTCTCACTCTTCTGAACATAAGGAGAAGATAATACTGGAACTGTTTAAAACCAGGATATCAGGAACTGCACGGGCATAAGTTCTGACTGTGCCTTAAACATGGCATGTACATAGTCTTCGAAACACAACCAAAAATTGCGAGTCCCTCAGCCACATTTGTATGTGTTTCAATCATTCACTGATTTCTGTCATGAACTGCATAGCAGAATCCGGTCAGGGGGCTGTAAGTTTTTTTCCAGTTCGTCTAGAAACTGTATAGATTATGTTTTTCCCTGCGAATACGAACGGACCAAAGATGCTTCTTTCACATCTAAAGGAGAACGACTGGGATTCTGTGAAGGCTTTGAAAACCAGCCACTCGAAAAACAAACATGCTTTAACAGAGAGCCGCAAATTGTTCAGAGAGGTTAAGGCATAGGGCTGTCAAACAATAAAAAAAATACACAAATTCAAGGAAAGGAATATCCTACGTACAATAAAAAGAGGGAGTGCTAACTGGGAACTACCTTCTAAAACACGTTACTGAAGGAAAGGGAGAAGGAAGAATAGAAGTGACGGGAAGACGAAGAAGAAGACAAAAGCAGTTACTGGCTCACCTTAACGAAAAGAGAGGACGCAGGAACGTGAAAGAGGAAGCACTATATGGCACTATGTGTAAAACTGTCCTTAGGAGAGACTATGGACCTATCGGAAGACAGACTACGTAAAGAATCAGTTAATGTTAATCCGTTTTAATCGACAATAATCGTAGCATAGATGGAAGTAACAAGACGAGCTGTACGTTTGTTTTCAAGGTATGAAATAAAAACGAATCTTTTATGTTAGCCCCAAATGTAACAAGAAAAGAAGCGTACAAGTACGTGTAATGTAGCCTTGTGGCGCTTTCGGATGTTAAAGTCCCTGAAGCACGTATCAGTCAAGGCATTTTGCTTGATCAACTTCTGCAGCGGAACGAGAGACGAATATTAAACGTGTTGCAATGGAAGCACAACAATTACTTGTCTTTTGTGATGCTGAAATACGCATGTCGCTGTACATACAAAACGTAGGGAAAGATGGTCGAATTCTGCCTACTTAAAGCACAAAGAGTCATTACCAAGTACACGTGTACGATCACAACGACATTACCCTTTGTCTTCCGATGATGTTTCTGCTATATCCAATAGCCACTCCTGATTTGGAACGAAAAGCAGACATGAGAAGAGAAAAAAACTTGAGTAGTGCATTCCCGCAGAATTGCCCAACCCAGTGTTCCGTGCTCAATTGTCAGTGTAATTCTGCCCAACTACACCAGTGCCTTTATTTTACCAACATTACGTATGTATTTAAGAGAACGTGTGGGGCTGGCGGGGTCCCCAAGGCCATATCCATGCTGTCGAAGAAGGAGAAACATATTCGTCACAATTACAAATTAGAATACTGAATTGAAATCAGCTCATGGAGGTATACAAATTACGAAGTTAATTACTGCAGCAATTTTCACTTCCCTTCAACGTGATTTAGTGATCCCGATTATTACAGGCACGATTCTTTGAAGAATCCCAGGCATGTTGTCCTGAACGAGTCTAGCGTGAACAATTTACACACCTTCACCACGATTCTTCATCTCAATTTTTGGAATTACTGTCTCAGGCTACACAGAACAACACAACAATATATTCGTGTTCCTTTATTGATCTGCTACGTGTTCCGGCCATCGGCCATCATTAGGTAGATGTAATACAAACATAAAGCAGTATATGTGTCGAGGTGGAGGCCTCCCCTTATGGTCGTCTGATGTTGAATGCTGTGTAGGCTTTTCTAAATTAACTAAATTATTGCTGCGTAATTGTACTTTCGTGTAACTTCACCTTTTACTTTTTCTTACAAATGCCCTTGGCACCCGAAAAATTAGGGAGATAAATGAAATATTGATATACACGTGCGTGTTTTACGCGCCGTGTAAAGTACGTACGTAGGTTGGCTGATAAGTAAGGCACACAGTGGAATATCTAGAAAAAGAAACCATGTAAAAAGGAAGTAAAGTACAATATTTTAGCTACAAATTGGCATACTTATTTTTCGACATAGTCGCCTTGTCGCGCAATACATTTTTCCCAACGTAAAACAAGTTTACGCATGCCGTCAGTGAAGAATTCAGGGGTTCTTTGTCTGATCCACGACGTCACAGCTTGCTTCACTTCGTCATCTGAGGTGAAATGAGTACCCTTGAGATCCCTCTTGAGGTGAGGAAAGAAATGGAAATCGCTTGGAGCCAAGTCAGGGCTGTAGGGCGGATGGCAGAGAACCTCAAACTTCAGCGTCTCCAGAGCATCAAGCGTTGTGCGAGCAGTGTGCGGTCTTGCATTGTCATGCAGCAACAAAATCGGTGATGTTGACTGCCTAACTCGACACACCCTCCGCCGTAGGTTTTTTATTGTTTCAATGTACCGAGCTATTCCCAGCTTCCAAAAATTCTGTCAGGTAAACTCTTTGTGAGTCCCAAAAAAACAGTCAAAAGAATCTTGCTGGCAGACGTCACTGTTTTGAATTTTTTTGGGCGAGGAGATGAAGCGTGCCTGTATTGCATGCTCTGTCGTTTTTCTTCAGGGTCAAAATGATGAATTCATGACTCATCCCCAGTAACAATATTCAAAAGAAATTGATCTCCCTCTTCGTGATAGCGCTTCAAAAGTTCTTCACAACTTTCAACACTTTTTTTTGTTTTCTGGCGTCAACATGCGTGGCACCCATCGAGAACAGACTTTTGTGTAGCCAAGTAAACCAATGATATAGCCCACTCTTTCTTTAGACATTCCTAGCCTACCTGCTATCTGCTTCTGGGTGATACGGCGGTCATGCTTGATCAGTTCATCAACCTGTTTTTTATGCTTGTCATCTGTCACGGAAACCGGCCTTCCACTGCGAGGTTGGTCAACAGTATTGGCACGATCAGGTTCACATTCACAAAATTTAATGGCCCAACGATTTACTGTAGTTCTGTGAACAGTGTTTCCACCATACACAGCCTGTAAACGGCGATGAATTTCAGTTGCCGTCACGTTTTCAGCACTTAAAAATTCAATCACCGCACGTTGCTTCAATCTCGTTGACATATCATCATAACACGACTCCATGTTAACACGCACTGTTTTAGAACCGGTGTAGAGAAGGGAATCAAACTTGGCACCGCTGTGGAGGGGGGTTGTGGCTACAAGGACACACTGGGCGCGCATCGCTGCTTTGCTCCATTGGCAAACTATTTCACTGTGTGCATTACTTATCAGCCGCCCCTAGTATTTTTTACAACTTCCGGAAGCAGAAATATCACTGGCCAAAACCATATTATTCTACCCTGAAGATGTAGACAGCAAGTTTTGTTGAAACGCTGATAACTATCAAACTGTACGGTCACACATCTTAGTAGACAACGATGTTAAAATTATTTAAGTCTGCTTTCAAAGCAGTGCACTTAATGCATACGTATAAGGCGGGGTGACATTGCGCCGCGCCATATGCCCCATGGTGATGCAGTCTGTTCATTGAACACATGCAGACGTTTGTGTGGTTATGTCTATTGTATTCAAGGTCTGAACAGGCTTTGACTTACAAAATATTGCGTGTTAAGTCACCTACGCAAATTGAAAGAAGCGATGCTTCTATGTTGAACCATTTCAAGCATCAAATTTAATAAGAAAATTTAAGAAACACAATTTTCTTCTCTACTAACAGGAAGAGGTACTGAAATTGCGCCTTATTGTTATGGTATAATTATGGTATCTGTAGGCAGCAAGTTGCAGCACATTTAAGATACGCACTCATTTCACATAACTGTTTGCGGATGAATTAATGGGCAGAATTATCCTCTTCCCACCTTAGGTCTTCATGGTAGGCGACCGCAAATTTGTCCGATTTTAACGAAACTTTTTCGACAGATTTTAATCGGTCCAATGGGAGACGAGTTTCTCCATGTGCACAGACGGACGGCCCGACGCGATGAAGCTTATAGTCGCTTTGTCCAATTGCACCCAGTGCCTAAAAACAGTCAGTATTTTGTTTACAGAGGCATTATGAATATTGTATTGTGAGTTTTTAGGTGCCTTCGCAAAGTTGTGAAACGCGGTTTAGTAGGTTCGTTATGTCTGTCCGTCCGTCCGTCAGCGTGCAACTGCTCGGCTCGCACTGGAAGGATTATTTTGAGATTTTATATGGAGGGCTTTTATTAAAATCAGGAACCGAAGTAACGTAGCGAGTATGGCGACTGTGCTACGGGATGGACGGTCTGAGGTTTGAATCCCAGTAGGGGCAAGGGACTTTTATCTTCTCCAAACGCTCCAGACCGGCTCTGGGTTCTCCTATTCAATGGGTACCGGCATTCTTTCCCGCGGGTAAAGCGGCCGGGGCGTTAAGCACTCACATTCATCTATTTACGGGGTTAAGAATAAATGGAGCTATACATTTACTCACGCTGTAAGATTTCATGGAGTGGACACGGAAAACTTTATTTTACTTTACTTTACTTTTATTCGGTAAATTCAAGCAATGGAACAGCAGTGGGGCGTGAATGTTTTGTCAGCCCCTCAATTGACGGGAAAAGTGGCTCAATGAATGTATGGCTTTAACTCCTGGCAAATTTTCTGTTCCTGAATTTTCGCTAAATATTCAATGTGTGTAAAAACTACTGTGCAGAAATTTTCCTATAGTCTGCATTTGCTACGGAACGGGGTTAGAGATTCGGCAAGCAGTTAGTGGGATGTTTCATATCCGGAAAATTCATGGATCGAATCCCGGTCCGAGCGATCGGCTACCTGAGATTTTTTGTGGTTTTCATATATCCGTCCGAGAAAATGTACCTTAAAGTATACCACGAATGTCACATTTCAATTTCTTTCGAGTCATAGTGTACCATTACATGGACGCTGTATAATTCCAGATGATGATACAGCGCCATTAAATAAACCGACGAAACCAATCAAAATACTTACATTTTGCAATAGCCTTTGAAATACTTTAAACACTTCTGGCGCATTCGCCTGACCTTAACAACCACTGAACATTGGTGAACTTGGTAAGCATGGTAGTAACTGTAACCATAGGACCATTTGTAAATTTGGTAGCCAAGGTAAATATGATAACCAGAAAGTCAATGGTAACCTTAGTAACCATTGGAACAATAGAAGCGTTAGTAACCTTGGTAACAAAGGCAGTCATGGTAATACAGGTTGAATATCCCTTATCCGAAATTCCGAAATCCGAAAAGCTGCAAAATCCGAAACTTTTTGCGCGCCGACATCTCACGATGATGAACACAATGCTGTACAGATGTAGATACTTGTAAATAAATGCAGGGCTCTGTTTGTTTTTATACCCTAAATAAAACGTACATATCATAAGCTGTATATGAAGCATAAATGGATTTCGCATTTAGATTTGGGTCCCATCTCCAAGCTATCTCATTATAATATGTAAGTATTCCAAAATCCGAAAAAATCCGAAATCCGAGACGCATCCTTTCCCAAGCATTTCGGATAAGGGATCTTCAACCTGTACTGGTAACAGGCGTAGTCATAAGTGTATGAAGCTTTTCGTGGCAGACTCAATAAAATCCTTTAAGCTGGAAATCTCATACGGCGTATCTATGAAAATTCACTGCCGTGTTGCTTTCGGCCAGTTTCCTAACACTGGCAGGGAGCGTACAAAAATATTATGAAGTTTACTCATTACTGTTGCCGCTACATGGACACGGTGGCGACAGCTGTTAAGGTGTCACAGATGTTCTGCAGTAGCCTTTGAAAATGTGATCCACGACATACTTTTTAATTACATGAGCACATTTTAATTTCCTAATTTGAATGTTGCTTTTTAAGGAGCGTTAGCAGAGTTTCGGAAAATGACTGTTTGCTTCGCCATGTCTGCTTCTCTTTCCGCCCTTCCTTCCAATGGCATGAAACAAGGCGTCTCCCACTGAACAGGTTTTAATGACATTTTGCTTTGAGTGCTTTTGTTGAAATCAGTTGAGAACATCCAGATTTGATTAAAATCGAACAGTGTATCAGGCACTTTACACGAAGTCCAAAGTACGTTTATGATAACACCTCGCTGAATTCTTCCTGGAATTGGGTCAAGTTTCAGAAATACTTTGTCGAGAAAATCAGAAGACATATTTATTGTGAATTCCCCGCACCCCAAAATCTTGTCGTTTTTGGGATAATTAACGAAGAACATGGTACAGCGAGACGTGTCATACATTATGTAACATAACATGGCTCCAAAATACAGTAATTTGCATGCCGGGTAATTTAGACAAAAATACAGACATTGACGCATAATAGGCCTATTACTACTTACTGCTTTCGAAACAATGCAATTTTGAGTTCAAGTTTCATTTTCCTTAACGGATAATTAAGGCAAAAATACGTACAATCATAATATTTAATACTTAGTGCTTTGTACTTGATTATGATTACATACGAATGCGGGGGCATATACTTAGATTGTAATTTTGTTTTATGTGGCATAATAATCCATGACATATACTCACGTAGTGAGTCAGATTCCTGCGTAGTTGCCGACTTTTTCTTTCGGCCGCTTACATGATGCATTATTAAGGAAAATGAAAAGGTGCAGCCAAAACATTTAATATTTATTGCTTACGTCTAGGAATGTGAAATTTGCTGCGTGCACAGAGTATGACTACGCCTACAAATTGTGCAAGAAATACTGTATGTAAGTCAGAAATTACAAAATATTTCGATGAGCTAAATCTTTGAAGTTACGTATGACCCTTAAATTCCACAAAAACGAAATTAATGTAGCCATAAAAACAGTACTTTTTTTCAGAGTGACATAATAATTGCCCTAATAACATTTTATTATATATGTGTATATACACGTGGGCCGGGATACCGTAGTTGGTCTAGCGACTCGCTACGGGCTGGACGGTCCGGGGATTTTCCGCATCCGTCTAGACCGGCCCTGGGGCCCACCCAGCCGCCGGTACAATGGGTACCGTGTCTTTCCTGGGGGTACAGCGGCCGAGGAGTGGAGCCAGCCACCCCACCACCTTCTAGCGCCGAGCCTAACGAAAGGGTAGAGCTGCACCTCTACTCCCCCTTGGGCCTAACGACCTGTATAGGGTCCCGTTTACCTTTCTTACCTTTGTGTATACACTCTTGTGAATAACAAAATGTGTGACCTCCTTCCGTGGATTAAATGGTATGAACATCTGAGAAGGTTCCAGGATGTGAAAGATACGAACGCACCGCAGTGTTTCGTCGAGCGTGCTTTTCGTCTCTTGTTAAGTTTTGGGTACTACAGAGGTGTACACTGCGATATTCACAATGAAAGCAACCACATCATGGGCGAAAACAGTTACCTCTTCTAGTTAAAGGTAAAATTACTCAACAAGTAATTAGGTCTAGATATCCGGGAGATGAAACGATAAGCAATAGGGCCAAACAAAGAGAAGTGAAACAGCAGGCAGAGTAGCCGGATGCCTCAGTGATACAAAATGAAAACATAATTACTCAGGCAGAGAAGCAAAAGTAACCAACCGTGTAGACATAAGGAAGTGTTATCTGACCCACGAAGCTGAAACAAAAGCAGGTACACAAAAACCAAACATTCGAAACTATCAGATTCTGTGTATGTGCGCATTGTCATAAGATAAGATAAGTGTAGGCTTCTTGTATGCAGTAAATCACGAATCTCAGCACAACAAATGCCTTAAAATTCCACTCCGGGCTTATACTGGAGATCCCAGGTTTAAATGTCGACCCGAAGACCGGCTATCCTGACCAAGGTGTTGCGTCATTTTTCTCAGTCCCTGCAGGTAAATGTAATATTGCCTTAAATCAGTCAATGCGCTCCCTTCCATACGATTTACATTTCATTCTTTATCTTGCCACTGGACGCGATGTAGCCTGAGTTAACAACAGTTGTTAAATGAACCAAGTACACGAAACGCACCCCAGAACTGTGACTAAAGCTTCGGGTAACGTTATGACATCTATTGTCATGTAAGCGAATTACAGTATTTTAACATTTATCCGATGTCTTGTCAAGTCGAAGTAGGTAACAAACCGGAATGGACGAAGTCCACCATCTTATTAATGTACGCATGCATGCATATGGACGAGGTCCGCCATCTTGATAATACATGCGTGCCTTTAGCTTGTTTTGCATTGGTAGTTAAGTTAACACATTTTCAGTAGGCCAAAGAACATAGCGTCGAATGGTGTAACAATTAGTGATTATTGAACTGGAAATTATGTGGAAGTAATTCGTCGTGGCTTAATTTACGCCAATTATTTTACATTTATTTATTTATTTATTTATGGTTTATTTCATCACGCTTCCAGCGTTTCAGAGTAAAAGTCGTCAAGTGGTAAGATAATTAGTAAATAGTGATCTCGAAAGGGTGTGGAAGTATGTGGCTGTAGTCTTAATAGAGGTACTGACAGAAAATGAGAATAAAAGAAGACCCGCAGAATAACTAATGGTCCGACTGAAATTCGAAACGAATATCTCAAGAACACAAGTGCAGAGATTTACCGCTACAGAAACGTAGTTAACCTTTTGCAGTCAAAATTGTTCTTGTGGATTCCAACAGTACGGTCCAAATTACTTTTCCTGAAAATTTCTCATATTCAAATTTAAAGAGCAGCCACTGGATAGGAGGAGCATAAGAAAAACCGACATACAACACTGTAAAATAACGTGTCGATTCGAGCTCAGCATTGCACCTAGTACAAGGGAGAGAGCTGTCGAGTTGTAACTCGACATTGGACTGATTATGTTTAATGACATTGGTGTCAGAGAGAAGTTCATAATCTCGGCGCTAAAGAGGCGTGTGATCGGCTTCATATTCCGGTCGTTTTTTACTTCGGCAAAGCGAAACTTTTGAATTCGTTAGGAAACCAAATTTCGCAAGTCTTCTTGCATGTTAACTCGTCCTTGAGCCGAGATAAGTGTTTTTATTTTCCGTAATCTTACGTAACTGATGCGTACTATTGTTACGTAAACACGTGCTGTTCATTGATATGAAAAAGCGTGTAAATTGTGTGCTGACGTTCTGCCTTACCTTGAGCTGGCATGAGCCTGTCACTGATAAGGTTTTCAGTTTAATCTGTTATACCACAGCAATTTCTATATGAAGAGTAATTTTTGATTTGCGGTTACAGTGCCAAGACAGTTTCGGTAACCTCGCATAGCGGGAAAATATTGTTATTCCAAAACCGACTTTACTTTATCCACGAGAAAATTCCACCAGTACTTCAGATGGAATTAATTGGTTGGCGTTTTAATAATAGACTGAAAGGAGAATTCCTTTCGTTTCGTAGTCCTAACCTCTTCTACCTACTCACAGCAGGTGTCGAGGTTATTTTTATTTTCACTTGATCACACTCAAACACACACCACAGTCGGTAGGACTCCTCTGGACGAGGGATCGGCCCGTCGCAGAGACCTCTACCTGACAACACAAACACTCACAAGAGACAAACATCCACGTCCCCGGTGGGATTCGAACCCACGATCCTAGCAAGCGCTCGGCCGCACACCTACGCCTTAGACCGCGCGGTCACGGAGATCGGCAGAAAGGCAAATTCAAGGAAGGAAATTCGATAGGTTTCTGTGTTTGCCATAGGAATACCAATCCAGAATTAGAAGCTTTGCTGGCGGCTGTCTTCGCTGTGTGCTACAGCTCACACCTGTGAGCAAACATTTTTCAGAATGAAGTTTGTGAAGTCGAATTACAGGACGTCTCTCTTTCTGACAGACACTGAAGTTCGCTTTTAGTGCCAAGCAGCAAAAAGTTTGAAACATAGTTGAATTAACTTTATCACATACATATCAGTGCCGCTTCTCCTACAAAGTCGTATCACTGTACACGGAGTTTAAAACCCAAACAACATTCCATTTCTTTACATGTCAGATATTAATTATGGAACTAGTTTGAAGCGATAAATGATTTAGTAAAATATGTAAGACTAAAATAGGTAACTTTTTTTTGCATACTCTGGTAGTCGTGTGTTAAAGTAAATACACATTTGGCCCGCTAATGAAAAACTTTGGAGACCCCTTGTTTATAACACATATCTAGAATGATGAGGGGGATTCCCGTTTTGAAAGGGTAATAAACAAGACACGAATGTTGCCAGCTTAAGATTGTGTCCGGTAATGGCCTTTGATTCTGGCGGGGTTAGACTTTCGATTTCTGCTTTCGTAGTGTAAGTTTGGACACAGAAGAAGAGCATCAAAAAATACGCGGTAGTTGCACTAAAATACAGTTGAAATTGTTGTCACTGTAATCTACACGTAAGCAACACTTGGCATTTTATTGTCAGCCAGTCATACAGCCTGACTGCACTCGCGGGAAGCTTAAACATTCTTTCCTGCAAATTATATTGAATGGGCAGGTGTCAAACAATGATACGTGTGACTTGCACAGCTCACATACAATCAGAACTGGTTTTGCACATGCAGTGCATAAAAACGTGTGTCATAAAAACGGACGTACATCTTTGAAGACCTTGTACTTTGCATATGTAGCTAGCGTAACTCTGCATTTGTCTGTAGTGATGTTTATTTGCTGCAGATAGCAGCCTAGTGATATAGATAATCGACAGTACCAGCGTCACGAAAGGCCGCTACTGACTGTATTCTGAAGTAACTAAACTAGTTCGTATCTCATCTTCTCTGGACCGCCATATCGGATATCTGGATTGAGGTTTATCGTGGTTATCCTCGATATGTCTAGGCAAGTGCTTAAATTTTACGAAGATCGCTTCCTTGTACATAACTTTCAGTTTATTGTTTGTTACATCCTGTGTTTCTACTGTAGTCTAAGCTATTTACAGCGTTGTTAACTACATGGAGCAGAGACGTCTATAAGAAACCAATAGTTGCGTGATTTCAGGCTTTCACTGCAGTGCCAATGAGATCTTCGCTCCTCTGGGATGGTACGCAGCGTATATTAATAGTTATTTACCGACGTTTCGGGACAAGCAAAGGTCAATCTGTCTTGGACTGCTTGACCCTTGTAAGTGGGACCGATAGGTTGTCCCAGAACGTCGGTAACTACCAATCGACGCGGCGTAATATCTCAATAGAGCGAAGATCTTAACCAGTAGTTGCTCAGTTAGTCCTGAAATCTTTACCATTTTATGGGACCGAGGCCATTGTAAGCAGTAAGTAAATAAGTAAATAAGTAAATATATAAACTACATGCCTTTTTTCCACTAAATACATTTTAATATAATCCTCCCACCTGTGCCCATGTTTCCCAAGTTGTGCCATAACGTGGGAGCTTTCGGCCAAAATTCTGTATATATATTTCTTCTACGTTTTATGCGTCTCTCAATTTCGTAATTCAATTACGCTAATAATATGAGGTTAAAATACACATTCTGGCTCCTCACTGTGTCACTTACTGCATCATCTGACGTCTGTCATCCCTGTTTTCGTTCAGTTACCGAAGTCTCGTCGCACTTTCCAAACTTGCGGTGAGGCTTACTGACGGCTGCTACTGCCGGTGCTGCTACATCCGGCAGGAATGAAACATTCTCCTTTCTGCATGTAGTTTTTCATATGGAGATGCGATTTGGTAAGAATTTCTCTAACCTTGAAGCCAGGAAGTTAAAAACATATGATGTGGGTGCAACAGTGGTCAGTGTCCAGTGGAGTTAGGCAAATCTGCCAGGCGTCTGTCCATTTTTACGCTGCCGGCCCACTTTCTGTTTTTGGTACAGTTTAAGTGATGTGGACATATAAAACAGGGTAATACGTATATTATTATACCATAACATTGCGTATTATTATTTATAAAAGAGAATGATTCCAGCGTTGTCGAAATTTCTGTCACGATGAGTAGCATAATTTCATGGGGGTTCTTGGTATCAAAGAAATATTTTAACATTTTATTCATTTGTTTCCCTTTTCCAGATGACTTTTTTTTTCTGGAGAAATAACAGCCTCTCATATAGGTATAAGTGATAACTTTTTCATTTCGACGTTTCATTCAAGTATTAACTCTATGAAGATAATTACATATTTCTGCCCAATATAACCACTTAACACATGGCATTTCCTTTGTAATGTATTTGAAGAAAATATCTTTTTCTTCTCTTTCAAAAAATATTAACATCTCTCTTTAAGTTTAAACACACGACTCAACACTTTCCTCTGCACAGCCACCTTACTTCTGTGCACACAATTAAACATTCCTCTTGTGCATCCGCAGCTGCTGAGACCCGTGGAAAAATGCGACTTGTTAGGGGCAGTGAGTTTACAAAATTAAAGATACTGAGGACATAGTCTAATACAGATTTTAAATTGAGACATATATGCTTACTAAAAACATTCTCTGCGCAAAAAAGTAACGGGCGACTAATATTTTTGGACTATGTTGTTTATGCTAGTGTTACTAAACCTTTGAATAACCCAATCATAGATGGAGCGCGGGCGGCACAGACCCCAACAGTTAGTTTCAAGTACAGTTTCAAGTCTTCCAGACGAGAAGAAAAGGAATCAAATGTGCCTCTCCTACATTCTTTAAGTTATTGGCAACATAAATTGAGCAGTTAGTTGCGTTTCATTAACAAGGTGGAAAACGATTGGGCTTTCATGTTGGACTCATCAACTTGCAAACCGAAATTTGAATCTTGAAGTTTTTTTTACACATTTTCTAACATATTAGATGACTTTTTTCTTCTACGAAATGTTTCGTTCGATAACGAAACCTTCCAATGTCGTGGCCCCGTCTCTAACCAAACACCGTTCAGACAATTGTGCGACAGAAGCTACAAAATAAAAGACTTTGCTCTTTTATGTGTTTTCATTTTTACGCTGTTAGTTTGGCTACTTTGTAGCAGTTTGACCTTTACTGAACACTTCTTTTGACGAAATATTGCGCTTGTTTGGAACGCATTTCTATGAATCTCTTAAAATAGAAAAACTTTTTCCTACTAGACGAGCTATGTTTTGTACCAAAGCGCCCTTTCAATTTACTTGGAAACATAACACCCTTAGATGACGTTTCGCCGCACACACCCCTCCCGGGAACGGGGCAAATGATCCCGGATCATGAAAAACACACTCTGTCCACATATTGTCGACGAACGTTGCTTATGACATCCGTTTATACTAGCATCTACGTTAATTTGCCGTTTGCAAGAGGATTCCTTTTTCGGGGGGGGGGGGGGGATATAATAGATTTGTTGTTTACACAAGTGCTTGTGCCACAAGGGGAACTATATGAACCCGACACCGTGGGATTTTCGGATGTTTATTTTTGGTGTTTTATATTTTAATCGCCACCCCTGATGATGGTACCGTGGGCGTACCGAAACATGTTGGGTTTATAAAATGAACTTCTTCTACAAGCAATAAAAATTACGTGTGCGCGTGTTGGTCTGTTTTTTGCTATTCTAGTGAATACGTGCTCGGTTAGGAAAACGCAAAAAGTAGGAGATAAAACCTTACTTGATTAAAAAATTTACCATATGTTTATTTTGAAACAACCCATTAAATACAAACTACTTACATACTTCTTGGTTTTCATGAACAATTGCAGATGTCATGCATTTTACAGAAATAAAAATTTCGCAGCCTTTTTGGCCATAAAAGATTATGGGGAAAACGACTTTGAACTATTTAAAAATATTAAATTTTACTTTAAAATATTTTCGGACAGCGATGTTTTTATAATACTAATGACAATTGATGAAATATTAAATCATTATTTGGCCGTATACTACCTGTAATTTTCCCCCCAAAATACTTCACACTGTACCACAAAACGAGGTAGGCAATGTACTCGTACGTATCACGTAACATTGAGGGGCGTTCGCGTAACCATTGTCGCAGTGGGAAAGCAACAGTACGTACTCTGTATTGTTGAAATACTCGTATGTGTCACTGTCAACAATATAAAAATATTTAGTGTTGCATAAAAATGATTTCATGTTGAATTTATGTCGCCGGAAACAATACAACTTACTTAGGTCTTCACTTAAAGTGCACCACATTTTTAACCGATTTTAACCAAATCTGGAGTTTCTCGACATATTTTCGTTAAACTCCCAAATATCAAATTTTACGTAAATCCGTCGAGTGGGAGTCGCGCTGATATGTGGGGACAAACGGACGGACATGACGAAGCTAGTAGTCGCTTTTCGCGACTATGAAGGCGCACCTAACAACATGCTTACAATCTGCTGTTGCATAAAGCTTCAAATTCTCTTTGAATTGTTTTACGTTTAGACAAGTCCGTCAATATTATGATATTCCCATGGTGACATTTAGCCCGTACAACAACACAGTACAAATTCATAAGGCTGTCAGAAGTCGAGATATATAACGCAATGTAATGAATCAGTCCCAGTGCTTGTACCGAATGCGAAAAAATTGTCTGCATGCTTACGAAAATAAAGCTTACAGACTATGTTGTACCTAGGTATTTAACACGATGGAAATGAAATAACGATAATAATAGCAATGACAGTACCAATAATATTGTCCTTTTATATCGACCGCTGATTATTTAAAATTAATATATTTTATCAACCATACGACTAGTCTAAATTAGTTGTGATTAAGAAAAAATGAATGTCAATAAAATGCAGTTGTTAACGCTGGAGTAGAGCAAAATCTCCTACTGCCCAACAACCATTCATTATCATTCTTATCACGCGCCGCGTGTTGCGGAGCCCCACTTGTCCCTATCCAGACAAGCAAAAAGTGATCGTGCATTGCCAAGGTCAGAAGATTGGCCTAGGTCAGAGCAACTCGTGAAGTCCTCTTCCGACTCCTCCCCTTATTGCTGGGTGGTGCTTCACATGGCATCTTTCTTCGTCATGTTACTCTTTCTCTTTCTCTTTCCCTTGTCCTTATTCTTATTATATCAAACGTCATGCTGTAAACCAGTCGTACACAACCTGTTTAACCTCGGGCCACTCAGACACCAGTGATTTGGCGAAGCGCCACAAAAAGTTTTTGCAACGTAGTGTACATAATAAACGTACAATACGTTGATCGTGAACACTCGATAATGAGGAGGCCCACTAGGGGCTGTTGCGCCATTGGGGGGGGGAAAAATATATATATATATACATATGTATATTAATACTTAGAAACATCGAATTGTATTCGTGTTGTTCATATTCCCATTAGATTGCAGTGAACTGTAAACTCCTTTAACCTTTTAAAGCCTAGCGGTAACTTTACGTACCACCAGGTTTAACATTAAAAAATTCTACGTGGTGCCCACATTGCGTTTATGTGTTTTGTGCGGATCTCAGAACAAACAGCAACTTTTGCCTTATAAAACATTAAGAGACTGGTTTTTATAACCGAAGTGGAGAGTGTTTACAGCGCGGTACGCACTGAGTCCTTATATAAAACAGATACGCTTCTTCTTTAAAGGGTTAATGAGTAATACCAATTCACTTACGTGTATTCTCAATGGAACTAGTGCCCAGCATTTAGGACAAATTCTGTCCTACTTCCCACTTCCCTTGTGCATTTTAAAGGTTTCCTCTTACATATTAATTCGAATGTTTTTGACATCAAATATCAACTTTTAATAGCTAGGGCACATCCACACTTACCTCTATAAACGCAACCATAGTGTATCCAGATTATTCTCCCTGAAGATGACCCAGCAGGGTCGAAACATGTAGGAGACTTTTACGAATAAAGATTATATATATTTTAGTGCATCAGTTGGTGTTTATTATTTCGTTAGTAGCTAATAATATGCTGGAATTTGTGCTGAAAACTCACACATACAAAGGATAGCAGGCACATATTAAGATTTTCTGTTGGGGGATAAGTGGATGGAATTTGTAGTTAACATTTAAAATACTGTACCTTTCTGTAGCTCAATAAGGCGGTGTTTGTTTGTAGCCTTGAAATGTTCTTACGTAGCTCATCTTACTGGTCGTATTTTATTTACGTCACTTCTGTAGTCCACAATCCGCATTCATATAGCAAGGGTGGCTGGCTGTTCTGCCACTTTACGAGTAAAAATTTCAGTTGTGTGCATTTCCTTCATTTAGGTTCTAAGGTTTCCGTTAAGGTAATTTAGTTTGTTGTTGAAGTGTTTGTCTCATGTATACTGTAGCGTGTCATTTTCTAAATAAATGAAATATATTATATTGTTATGTCTACCCAGAAATTCGAAGCTTTAATTTAAATGAATGGCGCATTTGTACTTATTTATTTTACTCAAAAATCTACGTAACTTTTATAAAAAGGCCAACTGTTGTTATACTAACGACAACAAGACTAGACCCAGAGACACAGCCACCAGCGTCATTCATGCTCATATTCTAAACAATAAAATTTAGTTCAAAACGCTTGAAAAGAGATCTGATGTGCTATTCTGTAACTGAGGTTATGCAGCACTGAATTATATACGTTAGCATTTTCACCTGTTGCATTCTACTGTGTTATTTAGACACAACAGATGAATAGAATTCTAGAATCTGTTTAACACGGCTAGTTTTGTCAATGCATTGTATATCAGGTAATGTGTGGTAACTGACGCATAATTTTTACCACATGTTTCGGCAACTAGGCGCTATTTTCACGCCAGCTACCAGGTAATGCCCATTATTGACACAAGTATGTTGAATGTGACGCTTTAAAAAACTTCGTTTTTCGAACTAATTAATGTATTGTGCCTTCATAAATACACCATTTTTAGAAATTGTTGCAGTGACATACGTTGTACAAAAATATATACACCAGTAGAATTGCAATGTTGATAAAACTGTTGAAATTTAGGTATTATTTAATATGGCACTTTAAATGGTAAGTTTTTTTTTTTCAAAAATAAATGCACCACAACATTCAAGTTTTAGACCTAGCATATTTGTTATGAAACCAATAAGTTATACTTGTATCTCCGTAATGAAGCTGCAAATCCTTGTTCTTAGCGGGTCATTGAATCTGTTGATTTCTGAAGTAACGAGATGTATAGTACACATATAATGAGCTACAAAGCAGGTAAATTTTTGTTTTAACAAGAGAGTTGAGTAGGGTACAAAACTAATTTACTTACACTTGCTCCGTCGACTTCTGTATGTGCTGTTTGCTCTTTTTGCAGCGACACGTGTTTGTCATTACTCAGGCCAGCAAATACGATTCTAGCCTCTCTTCCAAATTGTGATGTAATTATGAAAGTATGCAAACTTAATTGCGTGGTTTGAAACTAATGTTTATAAAGGGTTACATTCTATGGCGTAACAGCCCAAATCAGGCTGAGGTTTCTAGGTCACACACAACCGGTAGCAATCCCCTGAACGAATGATCGTCGCAGAGGCCACTACCTGCACGACACACAACAAACACACGAGACGAACATCCATGCACTCAGCGGGATTCGAAACCGCAGTCTTAGCAATCAAGCGGCTGCAGGCCTACGCCTTAGACCGCACGTCCACCGGGATCGGCTTACATTCAATCTGCCTGTAGTAATAACAGGTACTGTCTGGTAGTTGGCTTGAAGGTGGCTCTTTCTTTCTTTCTTTCTTTCTTTCTTTCTTTCTTTCTTTCTTTCTTTCTTTCTTTCTTTCTTTCTTTTCTTCATTGTAGGTGTAGAGGGTTATTGTTGCCCGTGATCGCACTCGGAAGGACTCCTCTGGACGAGGGGTCTACCTCACAACACTCAATATTCAAAAGAGACAGACATCCATGCCCCCAGCGGGATTCGAACCCGCAATCCCAGCAAGCGAGCGACCGCAGACCTACGCCTAGACCGCGCGGCCAGCAGTTTCGGCTTGAAGGTGGCTCGTAGTAGTGCAAATAAGTGGTCATTTTTATACTTCAGTTATTATACATGATTTCGTCTAGAACATTTTAATAAAACGAGCTGTGTTAATAGAACTGTAAAAGTGTGTTCATGTTTGTACATAGAGTAGCACGCTTATTGATATGAATCAGTACGTAATGGTGGTGGCACTTTGTTTTAATTTCGACATAAACATAAGCCTAATCTGTTGCTGCCTTTCCGCACTAGAAAATCTAGATTTTTGAAAATTAATCACTATAAAAACCATAATGTGAATTTCCGGACCCTTTATTTTATTTTATTTTATTTTATTTTATTTTATTTTACTTTACTTTGCTTTATTTTATTTTATTTTATTTTATCTTGTCTTATTTTATCTTATTTCATCTTATTTTATCTTATTTCATCTTATTTCATGTTATGTTGTTATCTTATCTTATTTTATCTCATTTTATTTTATTTTACTTTATTTTATTTTATTTTATTTTATTTTATTTTATTTTATTCTCGTAACTCTGTTCGTGTAGTTCCATCGCCGTACAAAATCGGCAAATTCTTCGGTTCTTGTGCGAAGCGGGTTTTCAAACATGAGGATGTCCCTGCTTCCCGACGACACGCCATATAACCGACTCTAGATATGAACGGGAGTTGCATTGCTGGAAGTCTCCACTTACATCGAAAATGCGTCAAATATGAAGTGTTGCCTTACAGCACGCCGTATCCTCTAATAAGTTTATGCAAATGTTCAAAATTAGCGATAACATTGATTTTAGGCTTCCGCCACGATGTTGATGTGATATGCGTCCTGCTGGGATATTACGCGGCGTCGTGTATCGGGACAACGTATTTGGCCGATACGTTATCCCGAAACGTCGGTAAACAATTACCACACGACGCTGCGTAATATCCGAAAAGAATCCACGTCATAGCGATTATATTATTGCACATATTTTCGGTACATTCATCTTAAGGAAAAGCAGCCCAAATTACTTACTAATTTGAAATGTTTCATTCAAGAAGTTTAGCTGCGACTGTGGGTATACGATAACACGTATAATAAGAGCCGCCTGTACTTAATCATTCAGCGTCAAGGAAAGTGTTTCGGTTGCTGGCGCGTTCGCAGCGAAATTTACAGATATACGCCTGTTAGTTTGGCCATGACCGGCTGCCGGACTGTATTAATTACAGAACCGTTGAAGGGGTTTTCAGGAAATTTCGCGTTGCGGTGTTTTCCCAAAATTTGCATGCATTGTTCAATTTTGATTAAAATCGCGCAAAAATAATGGACACTATATGTGAAGACTTATATGTACTTAGGGGAGTATCTCGAGTTAGTCTGCTGTATATTTATCAGAGCGAAGATGTTCAAGACAGAATCCATCCAGACACAACTAAGTTCCATTTATTACACAGGACAAAATTTTTCGGCCTATTGTGGGTCATCTTCAGCGTGAGGATGATCTAAAATTGAGGACGACCTAAAATAGGTAGAAACATGTTGTTCTGTATAATAAGTGGAACTTAGTCGTGTTAGGACGGATTTTGTCTCGATCTCTGTTACAAACAACACAACGGAATGACGCCCTTCAGAAAAATATTCGCTTGATCTGTCGCATTAACCCTTTAAAGACGAAGCTTATCTGTTTTATATAAGGACTCAGTGCGTACCGCGCTGTAAACACTCTCCACTTCGGTTGTAAAAACCAGTCTCTTAATGTTTTATAAGGCAAAAGTTGCTGTTTGTTCTGAGATCCGTACAAAACACATAAACGCAATGTGGGCACCACGTAGAATTTTTTAATGTTGAACCTGGTCGTACGTAAAGTTACCGCTAGGCTTTAAAAGGTTAAGGGAAGCGCGGGTTTAACATACGTCTTTTTTCCCATACGTGCCCTTCTTTTGAAGCAAAAAATTTACTTCCGGGCGGATTTTTTTTTTTTTGATGGGTGAGATTTTGCTGGTTTTTAGCCATAAATCTTGCCACAAATTCAGTTCAGTTCCATGGGTATTTTTTAACCCACAGGCTTAAGAGCACAAGTGTCTATTATAAAGCCAGCACAAAGACACAAATACAACACAAAAAAGTACAAATACAGAAAAACAAAGCATTAAACAGACAAAACAGAAACAATTTGGCAGAGAAAAAAAGCAATATTCCTGAAGTACTAGGACAAAAACCCTAAACCCTGAAAAACATACATACGTTGATAATGCCACAGATTGGCGCAGAATCTGTTCTAATAAAGTGATCGATTTCCTAAAGATACCGACGTCTTTGTACACACAGTCAGCAGCCGAAACGCATGTAGCAGACGGGGAGTTTTTACAAGTAGCAGTGAACAGGAGGAGTTCCTGAAGTTACAAGGATCAACTCGAATACCAGTAATGTTGAAAACAGACGGACAACATTTTAAACCTGAATAAATAAAAATAGAAAATAATGCATCATGATGAAGTATCCTGTCGTGCAGGGTATGAAGCTTTAGAAATTTAAGGAAATCCTCTCAAGTAGCATGGTCATGAGTAAAGAAACGATTTTGACACAGGGCTACGAACTTCCGCTGAATGCGTTACGGCTTTTGGTGTCAGTAGACGTTATAGAGTTCCACACATTTGAGGCATACTTAAGTTTGGGTCTAACTAATATTAAATGCAATAGTAATAAGCTATTAAGGGTAGAAAAGTAATAGGTTGTAGTTCGTATTAAGCCCAGTATCCTTACGGATTGGGAGAAAATATAGTCTAGATGTGCGTGGAAATGCAGTTTTGAATCAAATTTTACCCCAAGGTCTTTGATAATGTCCGTGCGGGTTATAGAACAGTCACATATTTTATATATATAACGAAGAACATTTATTTTCCTAGTGAAAGCAATAACCCTAGTTTTGCTTATGTTTAATTTCATTAAGTTAGCAGTACACCAGCTGGTATACGTTCGAGATCAGATTGCAGCAGAATGCAATCGTCAACGGAATTTACAGCACGATAAAATTTACCGTCGTCAGCAAATAAGAGGCATTTAGAATGCTTAACTACATTACAAAGGTCTAAATAAATATATTAAAAGGGAAAGGGCCTGGAACAAATACTTGTGGGACCCACGGAAGAAATTTGAAAGGTAAAGAAATGTGTCTAAGATGCCTACAGAAGATTGCTAATTTGTGAGGTAACTAAGAAACCAATTCACATAACCGTCTGAAAACCCACGAGCACAAATTTTATGAAGTAAAAAAGGATGCGAAACGAGGTCAAATGCACTGCTAAGGTCAATTTTATTTTTAGTCCGTCCATGCTTTCTAATGTTATCCAAAAATGTTGCTATGCATCCTACTCATTTTCATATGTCCTCCGGTCGTTTCAGCATTGGTACTGCTGCAAGGACAGCTAACAGTGAGGAGTTGTATGGTTTAGGATAGGCGGAGAATATCAAAACTTAAGGAGGGTGGAGAACTTCATAAAGACCAACGGCAATTACACTTGACCGTTTAATGGATACTAGTGGAAACCTTATCATATGGCAGATTTTGCGGAATATTGCATTTGAAGGTCTCAAAGAACGCCCTGTTATTTGTACGTAGGCAGTAATATGAAGAGAATGGACTCTTGAGTTCGATTCGAAAATGTTACTACTGCTGTTTGTGACTTTTATATTTGTTAATACTCCAAAATATTTAAGCATGTATGGCCATCGTCAGCGAGATAACTGCAGCTCTCAGAGGAAATTAGGAAGGCTTTACGTTTGATTTGTATTTCAGAATATACATTGTGTAATAAAAGCACAAATAGGATTCGCTGCTATATTCAAAATAATATGTAATAAAGGATCCGTATCGCATATGTAAGTTCGGTGTTATTGAAGGCTTTTAATTTATCTTTTATTGTTAAATTCTTTAATTATTTAACTTTAAACGTAGATTTAAAGTAAACAAGCTTTATCTAATTTGAATCGCAAATACTAATGCCAGCAGTAAAGTGTTAAATACTTTAACAGCGGCGACCCAGCTGTGTACTGTAAGTTGGAGTCGGAGAAGACGCTTGGTGTCTCGTGTTGTCTGCATCGTGACGGATTTTGCGCCTGCCAAATTTTGTTGTTATTACTCAGAAGATACTTTCTGTAGTCAGCAGGACTGTCCATGTTAAGTGGGTCCCTGTCACCACGGCATGGCGCGTCCTCGGGTTGCGGATGGAGGAACGGCCTCCAGGTATGGAGGGTAGCTGCGAATACATTGAATAAGCAGTCGCGGACAGCCGACAAGGGGTGGTCCTCCAGCTTGGGGGTTGGGCGAGGTGCTAACAACTCCTCACCGTAAAAAATTATGATGTTACGAAACAGCCTACAAAGCCTCGGACCTGGACCGGTTCTTTGGTACGACCCCAGCTACGGAAAAAGGATATGAGTTTTGGAACATGGAATGTGAGGAGCATGTATAGGCCAGGGCCACTTATGACAGTGGCCAGGGAATTAGCTAAGTACAAGTTAGATTTAGTGGGTGTACAGGAGGTTAGGTGGGACAAAGAACGGACTGTAAGAGCCGGGGAGTATACTTTTTTCTATGGCAAAGGGCAGGAAAATCATCAATTGGGAACAGGTTTTTTTGTGCACCAGAGACTGGTATCAGCAATCAAGAGAGTGGAGTTTGTTAGTGCTAGGATGTCATACATAGTGCTGAGAGGCCGCTGGTGTAATATCATTGTTCTGAATGCGCATGCACCAACGGAAGAGAAGGGTGATGATTCAAAGGACAGCTTCTATGAGGAATTAGAAGGGGGTTTTGATCATTTTCCTAAGTACCATATGAAAATTCTGTTAGGAGATTTTAATGCAAAAGTGGGGAGAGAGGATATTTTCAAACCGACTATTGGGAATGAGAGTTTACATCAGGATAGCAACGATAATGGTGTTAGAGTAGTAAACTTTGCCACATCAAAGAATCTAGTTGTTAAGAGCACTATGTTTCCGCACCGAAATAATCATAAATACACCTGGACCTCTCC
The DNA here is from genome assembly GCA_013340265.1 of Coptotermes formosanus. Taxonomy (NCBI): domain Eukaryota; kingdom Metazoa; phylum Arthropoda; class Insecta; order Blattodea; family Rhinotermitidae; genus Coptotermes; species Coptotermes formosanus. The sequence continues at coordinate 1,681,423 of BLKM01000254.1, read as the reverse complement.
TGATGGGAAGACTCACAATCAGATCGATCACATATTGATAGATAGGAGACGGCATTCCAGTATACTCGATGTGCGATCTTTCAGGGGAGCTGACTGTGATACTGATCACTATCTGGTGGTTGCGAAAGTTAGGGAAAGACTGGCAGTAAGTAAACAAGCAGCACAGAAGTTTGATGTAGAGAGATTTAATCTCAAGAAGCTGAGTGAACTAGAGGTTAGGAAACTGTATCAGCTTAAGATCTCAAACAGGTTTGCAGCTCTGGAAAACTTAAATGTTAGTGAGGACATGAATAGGGCTTGGGAAAACATTAAAGAGAATATCAAAATCTCAGCTCAAGAGAGTCTAAGTCTACACGAACGGAAGCAGCATAAACCATGGTTTGATGCAGAATGTGAAGAATTTTTAGATAAAAGGAAGCAGGCTAAAATTCAGTGGTTACAGAATCCAAACCAAAATAATAGAGATAATCTGCACAACGTAAGACGTGAAGCTAGTAGACATTTCAGGAACAAAAAGAAGGAATATCTGAAAGCTAAAATTAATGAAATTGAAACAAACAGTAAGAAGAAGAATATAAGAGACTTGTATAGGGGTATCAATGAGTTTAAGAGGGGGTACCAGCCTAGAAGTAATGTAGTAAAGGATGAGAAGGGTGACCTGGTTGCAGACTCCCACAGTATTTTGGCTAGGTGGAGGAATCATTTCTCCCAGCTGTTGAATATACACGGGGTTAATGATGTTAGGCAGATTGAAGTACACACAGCAGAGCCACTAGTGCCTGAGCCCAGTGCCTTTGAGGTTGAGATGGCTATTGGAAAACTAAAAAGGCACAAATCACCAGGTATTGATCAGATTCCAGCAGAATTGATTAAAGCAGGGGGTAGGATTATTCGGTCTGAAATCCATAAACTTATTATTTCTATTTGGAATAAGGAGGAATTGCCTGAGGAATGGAAGGAGTCGGTCATTGTGCCTATTTATAAGAAGGGTGATAAGACAGATTGCAATAACTATCGAGGCATATCACTTTTGTCGACTACGTACAAAATTCTATCCAACATCCTTTTGTCAAGGTTAACTCCATATGCAGAGGAAATTATTGGGGATCATCAGTGTGGATTTCGACGTAACAGGTCAACCACTGATCATATATTCAGCTTTCGTCAAATACTTGAGAAAAAATGGGAATACAATGAGGCAGTGCATCAGCTATTTATAGACTTCAAGAAAGCCTATGATTCAGTTAGGAGGGAGGTCTTGTATAATATTCTCATTGAGTTCGGTATCCCCATGAAACTAGTAAGGTTAATAAAACTGTGCCTAAGTGAAACATATAGCAGAGTTCGGGTAGGCAAAGATCTGTCTGACACGTTCCCTATTAAGAATGGCTTGAAACAAGGAGATGCACTGTCGCCATTGCTTTTCAACTTTGCTTTAGAATATGCCATTAGGAGGGTTCAGGCAAACCAGGAGGGCTTGAAATTGAATGGTACACATCAGCTTCTGGTTTATGCTGATGATGTTAATATATTGGGCGGAAGCGTACATAGCATAAAGAAAAATGCAGAAGATTTAATTATTGCTAGTAAGGAGATTGGTCTAGAAGTAAATGCTGAGAAAACTAAGTACATGGTCATGTCTCGAAATCAGAATGCACGACACAATCACAACATAAATATAGATAATAAATCCTTTGAAAGAGTGGAAGAATTCAAATATTTGGGAGCAACCCTAACGAATCGAAACTCCATTCATGAAGAAATTAAGAGCAGATTGAAGTCGGGGAATGCTTGCTATCATTCGGTGCAGAATCTTTTGTCTTCCAGGTTGCTATCCAAAAACACAAAGATTAGGGTATACAGAACTATAATTTTACCTGTTGTTCTGTATGGATGCGAAACTTGGTCTCTCACACTGAGGGAGGAACAAAGACTGAGGGTGTTCGAGAATAGGGTGCTGAGGAGGATATTTGGGCCTAAGAGGGACGAGGCGACAGGGGAGTGGAGAAGACTACATAACGAGGAACTTAATGACCTGTACTCATCACCAAATATTATTCGGGTAATCAAATCGAGAAGACTGAGATGGGCGGGGCATGTGGCACGTATGGGGGAGGAGAGAGGTGCATACCGGATTTTGGTGGGGAGACCCGAGGGAAGGCGACCACTTGGGAGACCCAGGCGTAGGTGGGAGGATAATATTAAGATGGATATTCGGGAAGTGGGATGGGAGGACATGAACTGGATTGATCTGGCTCAGGATAGGGACAGGTGGCGGGCTCTTGTGAATGCGGTAATGAACCTTCGGGTTCCATAAAATGCGGAGAATTTCTTGACTAGCTGAGAAACTGTTAGCTTCTCAAGAAGGCCTCTGCTCCATGGAGTTAGTTAGTTAGTTAGTTAGTTAGTTAGTTAGTTAGTTAGTTAGTTAGTTAGTCAGTCAGTCAGCAGGACTGTTGGTCGGGAAGCATGGCCGGTTTCGACATCGCAGTTCTCATTGAAATGTGGTAGAAAACATTGATATGTAAATTTACCTTGGTAGTAGTGTGGAATAGTGCAAATAAACTTTCATTATCCTGTGACAAAACATGCTTTGTAAAACGATAAAACGTGTATTGTTTTAAATATAGGTTATGGTAGTAAAACCCCAGGTGAAGTAGTTGTAACTTGGTCTGCAGTTCGCCACGTTATGTGACATTACTGAGATATTCAGTCCTTGGTTCTGCTGTTCCTTCTGGTAGAAACGTATCATATACACGTCATTCCCGATGCTATTTAATCTCAGCAAATAATAGCGTCGTTAAATAACTCGCATAACATACTTACTGACATGTCATTACTGTTTTGTTTTATTTTAAAGTTATGCACCGTACAAGTATTTGTAATAAACACTTAGGCCTTTTCTGCAGAAACTTCCATATTCTTTTCAAGGATAGAAAACTTGTTAGTCAAGAGTCCGAAACAATATTCGTCGTTCTGTGCCGAATTGGTGACCGAAAATCTTGTGTTTGTACTGCAGTTCCCGACGGGGTTAGGTCTCAAGAAATAATGACGAAGAAGGAAATTTCATCAGCCACATTTATCATGACACGTGTTGTTAGGAGCCGATGCCGGTGGCCGAGCGGGCTAAGGCGTGGGTCTGCAGCCGTTCGCTTGCTGGAAGTGTGGTTTCGAACTCCGCTGGGCGCATGGATGTCTGTCACTTGCGAGAGCTGTGTGCTGCCAGGTAGAGGTCTCTGCGATGGGCCAAACCCTCGTCCAGAGGAGTTCTACCGAGTGTGTGTGTGTGTGTGTCCGTCCTTGGGCGACAGATGCAACAATAACCATCTACACCTGCAATGAGTTGGTAGAAGAAGTCAGACTAAGAAAGAAAGAAAGAAAGAAAGAAAGAAAGAAAGAAAGAAAGAAAGGAGTGTTGTTATGAATGTTAGAACACGTTCAGCGAATGAGGATCCTGTTATTGTTTACACTGTGTAGCTGTACCCGGAACCATTGCAATACATTCCACACGTTCACCTTCACCCCCCGCCCCCCCGCCCCCGCTTCCAATGGAGCGGCAGCCACTACTGCGCCAGGGCTTCATCATAATTGAGGCTTCACGATCACCTTCAGACACGCCACTTTCGGCTGGACTCCTCTGGACAAGTGATCAGCCCGACGCAGAGAACTCTATCCGACAACACACAACACTCACAAGAGACGACACACACACCCCCGACGGAATTCGAAGCGACAATCCCAGCAAGCGAACGGCCACGCACCCACGCCTTTGGCCGCACGGCCACTGGGATCGGCATCTTGACGTACAAAACAATTCGTTGAGCTGCATTTTGTATTTGTTAAAGCTCGCCTATTTCAAAGCGTCTTTAACATAAGCGTTGGCTATTTTCTTGCGAAATCTTAAGCTTGCGTAACTGTTGGAATAAACAGTAGGCCTAATAGTAGTAAATATTAGACTCCAGAAATATATTAAACTTTGGTTTTATACTACAAACATGGCAGCCTTGCAGGGAAGCAGTTAAACACCAGCGTCTCTTATTGTGGATACTACACACATGCGCGGACCATACTTTACCCGCACAGTTGTTTTTCCTCCTACCGCGTATGATTACAAATGTTTATTTGCCTGTTCAGCATTTCAGATGGCCTAAGGGTACGTTAGAAATTTTAGTCGCCATATATTCAAGCTTACAGCTTAGTCCATAAAATTTTCAACAACTTTTAGTTTAGTTTAATACGAATGAAACATTTCACGACAGACAAATCATTGAATGCTTTCTGGTATAACTGATACGGCATATTCCTCTCAAACATCCAACGTTTATTTCCCGTCACGTATCCGAGAAGGAAAACCTGAAATCCTGCGATCAGGAGACAATGCTTGGAATTGTTAGGACCATCAGGAGGGAGGGAATGGATGTAAAAAAAAACCGAAAAAAATTAATAATCCCAAGGTATGAATTCGAATGTATGCTAACATGAAGGACCAAATCCCAAGAAAGAGCTGTTTTTACAAAAGTAGGAAGAAAGCTTGTTTCCTCAGAAGCTATGACAGAGGAGTTAGTAGAATACATAATTATGATAGAAGAGAAATATCTTTTTACTCACAAGGCAAAAACCAGAATGACGGCTTTGGAACTATCAAAAAAGAACTATTTAAGAAACAGATTTTTTCTGAACTGAGACGATGTGCTGGAAAAGACTGACTGTAAGTGTGGATTCCAGACTTAAGAAATTAGTTTCAGTATGGGCAAAGAAACATGAAGATGACGTGGGGTCCACTTTACGACATCAGTGGGAATAAAGCGGAAGTTTCAGTCGTTTCGCAATTTAAAATTTCGCTTCCATACTTTTGTATTTTGGAGTAATTGATCACTTTTGCGTAACAGCTGATATATCAAAGGTTACTATTACTATACTTAAAATATTAAAACTGTTAAATAGCAAGATTTATGCAAATTTTACGAAAGATGGGTCCACATTCACGGAACGTGCTGTCCTGATGCAACGTTTTATTGAGAAAGTGTGTGATATAGAGTAGTAAAGTGTGTTTTCATCTGAACAAGTTGTGTTAATGCTGCAATTCAAATTATGAAACATATATCAGATTATTTCCAGAAATGCTCTCGACGTCAAGGGTGCAAATTTTAGCTCTGCCAATAGTTAAGTATTGCAACCCTCATTTACTTTTATCAAGGGTGTTTCTGCTTCTGAATATTTGCGGAATTTGCCTTGAGCAAGAGGGGGGCTGGATAGAATTGCGTAATGAGGTGCATCATGGTTTGTACACCTCATCAGATATTATTAATGTGATGAAATTAATTAATTAATTAAACTAACGGGATAATAAATCTTCTCTGTGTCGCCGCCGTCGCAGTGTTTGTGTTGCAGGTGGCGCAATCGAATAAACCTTCATTTTAAATGCAGTCGTCTTGAGAATCACAATGATATTGTCTCATCTTGTGCGATTTGGTGTGTCCCCACACTTTATGCTTGTGGTTGTGTAATAATAGTTAGAGGGATAAACATTCTCACCGGGAGAACTTTGTATCGTTTTAGGCACGTTCACAAAATTGCGAAAAGCGACGATTAGCTTCTTCATGTCTGTCTGTCTCCGTCCTTCCGCATGGAACAATTCGGCTGCCACTGGACGAGTTTTCGTGAAATTTGATATCTGATTGTTCTTCGAAAAACTGCCAAGAAAATCCAATTTTTATTAAAATATGGCAAGAATAACGGGTACTTTAAATGAAGACCTATCTACATCTATGATGATATCTCGCTCAGTTCTTCTTAGTGTGAGAAAAGTTTCAGACCAAATTTGTAGAGAAAGTTGAAACACATTTTATATCAGATAACCGTTTTTCCGACAATCTTGCCATTTAAGAGATAATGTGGAAAAATGCTGTACAGCAAGACAGGCCACAGATGACGATATAATACGGTGCATGCGCATTGCGGACTGGATAACTAGAGCTGCAGACACACACCCATAATAGGTAATACTCATTGCTTTTCCGCAGCAACAGTGGTTATGCGAACGCGCCTCAATGTAACGTTTGTACGTACATTACCTGTCTTTTTGGATTCATACTATTTTCAGTTACGCGTAGTTTTAATATACTGTGTGGGTTCGTGTTCTATCTAATATCTGTGAAGCATCAGAATCCACTTCTAGGTGTGTGTATTTATACATTCTACTGTCTTCTGGGGTGTCACATACCGTGTAACCTCCATTTAATGTTTGTCTGACTGAGAAACATTTTAAACCAGAAACTGAGTGTAGTCTTCAGTTGCTGCTGTGGTTAAAAAACATTATGTTCACTCCAGATTCATAAGTAATAATATATTTCGTCAATCAGTTTTATATTCTTATTTTTATATGTATTTTATGGACAAGAAAGAAAAGGTGTGAAGCGTAAATCAAAGGCGGGGTTTCACTGCACACGACATTCTATGAATCCATCCTGTCAGCATGTTGTGTGGTGCCGTGTCATAAGGTAGCTTACACCCATGATTCATAATCAAGTAATACCGTTTTTCATTTAGACACTTGCATGCACTCGTGTGTAGATGGTTCCTGCCGCAGGCTTTTTAACCAATCACACACGTACGCTAAATCTTGAGAAGTTATGAAGAAAGAAATGTTATCCGTACGCACACAATGGAGACATATATGGGGAGGAGTTGTAGCTCAATTCATTCTTAACCTCGGCGCTAGATTAAGGTACGTGTTTAGCCTCACGCCCCAGCCGATTTACTCCTAGGTATATAGCCCAAGATATCCATGGAGTAGGAGGCTGGGATGGCCCTACAGAGGGTCTGAACTTTTGGAGACGAGATAAATTTCTTGACCGTGCTAGGATTGGAAGGTCGGATCTTCTAGCCTGTATCGTAGTTATATACTTACTATGCTATCTCGGCTTGTGAATTTATCTGAGTCATTTCGGTACATTAATATTAATAAATTTCTCTGCTTTTTTTCGTTGCGTGGCGGGTTAACGGTTTTATCATCTATCTCCCACCACCATCTAAGTGTCCCAGTCTTTTGTTTTGTTAGTGGCATCTCTATCCTAGTAAGCCAACATCAGGCTTCATATAAAAATGTGTAAAGGAGGAAAATGAGTTGGTATTATATATGTTAACACTGGTGTGAGAACTGACCCTTATATAAATGCTTTTACAATATATTAATTGTACCACCATTTTACTTTTTGTAGCCAATAATGTATCAGTTATGTTATGATTTTCTTTTGCTTATTCTTTTACTCTTATGAATTAAAACGAAGAGTGAAAATTTGTGTTATGTCTTGTTTATAATGCATTAGTGATTAAATGTGGTAGGTTTCCTTGTTGCTTAGACAAGCGTCATGTCTTCTTCAAGCAACAAGTAGGCCTACACACCTAAACAAGAAACCCCAGGGTATTAGAGGCATGGGGATCATAACATGAGCAGCTGGAGTCAGTCCTTTGTACAGTGCCATCGTCAGTGTTTTCGAGGAATGTTCTGCTTCTGTCTTCATAGGCCATCTGAAGATGGTGGCAGCATATTCCTTCAAAACTTTGGCACCCACTTATGAACTATGTAATGTGTAAATTATCATTCCTTCAATTTTATGGACTTATAGTTCGCACATTAATTTGTAACTATTGTGTGCCGTGTGAGAAAACAGCATTGTCACACATTAAGTTTTTTGTTTATTTAATCACGTGTATGAAATTTGTATTTCGTTTGTTTAATATGGTGACAGGTGCATATAGTGAAGGCAGTTGTGCTTACTTACAACTCATTTACCCATCTAGTAGTTTTTAGTCCATATGTGTGATTGTCTTTGTGATATCAGTTTAATAGAACTGTTAAATTAATCATGTATGGTCTTGGCATTACAATAATTAATTATACTGAACATGCCTGTAACAAGTAGGTACTGTAGATTTCATGTTTTCTCACTTCTGAGAAAACAAGATATGAAACTAAGTGTAACTCTCAAGTGGTTGAAAAATATGTGGTAGTATATGCTATATCTCCACAGAACATACTGCAGTTCTTGTAATTTAGTATTTTGAACGTGAAATCTTCAACCACATGCCAGTTTTTATTAATACTTTTAGGTATAAGATTTGAGGTGCTAATAGTAGCGATGTTTCGTAATATGTTACGGTTTAGGACCATACAGTCTTCAGCTTGGTTATTGAAAGCTTTCTAGGAGCATGCTGGCTTTTATCTTTACAGGCCCTTTGAAGATGGAGGCCGGATGTGCCGCCACAACCTTGGCATTCACAAATGAGTTTACGTGGTGCAGTAACGAAGTTTTTACGTTTTCGTTTGCTGTCTCGAAGAGGCAGTGTGGTACCGTACGGTATGAGGTTATTGCACCAACATTTTATTACATAGTTCCACAAGACGTCACCAGCGGCTCGCGCGGGGAATGCAATAATCACTAAAACCCATGCCAGTGCGTGCAGTCGAATTGTGTGACGTAAGTTCCGCCGCTGGTTTCCACGGAAATGCTTCGTTGTTCTGTTATCTGTGCGTGAGACCACGCAATTGCAGCGCCTGAGTGAGATAGTGGCAGAAAGTCGCATTATAATTGTAAAGAAGGCAGGACGGTGTAATCGTTAGTGTGATTTACGTAAATAAAAGTCGATTCTGGTTTGTTTTCGGTATTCACGGTGTCTAAAGGTTGTCATAAAATTATTACGGAAATGGCTGTACCTCCCGCCGCGTTGGTAAACAGGAATAAGAAACATTTTATGGGAGTTCCAGCTCCATTAGGTTATGTAGCTGGTGTTGGACGAGGTGCAACAGGCTTCACAACTAGGTCTGATATTGGCCCCGCTCGAGACGCGAACGACGTATCCGACGATAGACATGCACCACCAAGCAAACGCAAGAAAGGCCACCAGAAAGAAGAGGAAGAAGATGATGACGAAGATCTCAACGATTCGAACTACGATGAGTTTTCAGGTTATGGGGGGTCTTTGTTTAGTAAGGACCCATACGATAAGGACGATGAAGAAGCAGATGCCATTTATGAAGCCATAGATAAACGAATGGATGAGAAAAGGAAAGAATATAGAGAAAAGAGGCTGAAGGAAGAATTGGAAAGATATCGACAGGAACGCCCGAAAATCCAACAGCAATTTAGTGACTTGAAGCGAGGTTTGGTGACTGTGACAGAAGATGAGTGGCGTAACGTTCCCGAGGTGGGTGATGCAAGGAATCGTAAAGTGAGAAATGCCCGTGCTGAAAAGTTCACTCCCTTGCCAGACTCTGTCCTTGCTCGCAATCTAGGTGGCGAGACTACTGCTACTATAGATCCAGCAAGTGGTCTTGCTAGTGCCTTCCCATCAGGAACAGCCACAGGTATGCTTACTCCTACTGGAGATCTGGATTTGTGTAAGATTGGACAGGCACGTAACACATTGATGAATGTTAAGCTGAGTCAAGTGTCTGACTCTGTTGAAGGTCAGACAGTTGTGGATCCCAAAGGTTACTTGACAGATCTTCAGAGTATGATTCCTACATATGGAGGGGACATTAATGATATTAAGAAGGCCCGTTTACTTCTTAAGTCTGTTCGTGAAACAAATCCAAATCATCCACCAGCTTGGATTGCCTCTGCCAGATTAGAGGAGGTCACTGGGAAGGTGCAGGCTGCCAGAAACCTTATTATGAAAGGCTGTGAAGTGAATCCAAAGTCTGAGGACCTTTGGCTAGAGGCTGCTAGGTTGCAGCCGCCTGATACAGCGCGAGCTGTGATTGCCCAAGCTGTACGACACATCCCGACATCCGTCCGCATCTGGATCAAGGCTGCAGACCTGGAGCAGGAAACAAAGGCAAAGCGTCGTGTGTATCGGAAGGCACTGGAGCACATTCCTAACTCTGTGAGACTATGGAAGGCAGCTGTAGAACTGGAAGATCCAGAAGATGCCAGGATTCTTCTCAGCAGAGCAGTAGAGTGTTGCCCCACGAGTGTGGACCTATGGTTGGCTCTGGCCAGGCTTGAGACATACGAGAATGCCCGTAAAGTTCTCAATAAAGCCCGGGAAAACATTCCTACAGATCGCCAGATTTGGACCACAGCAGCGAAATTGGAGGAGGCAAATGGTAATAATCATATGGTGGACAAGATTATTGAGAGGGCCATAACATCTCTGACTTCTAATGGTGTGGAGATTAATCGTGAGCACTGGTTCAAAGAGGCAATTGAGGCAGAGAAATCTGGTTCAGTGCACTGTTGCCAAGTTCTAGTCCGAGCCATTATCGGACAGGGTGTGGAGGAGGAGGACAGGAAACATACTTGGATGGAGGATGCTGAGGCATGTGCGGCACAGGGAGCATATGAATGTGCACGGGCTGTGTATGCCCATGCATTGGCCACATTCCCCAGTAAGAAGTCCATCTGGTTGAGAGCAGCTTACTTTGAGAAGAATCATGGCACACGAGAATCACTTGAAGCACTGCTGCAGCGTGCAGTGGCCCACTGCCCCAAGTCTGAGGTGCTGTGGCTCATGGGGGCCAAGTCCAAGTGGATGGCTGGGGATGTGCCAGCTGCACGTGGCATCCTGTCACTCGCTTTCCAAGCCAACCCTAATTCAGAGGAAATCTGGCTTGCTGCTGTCAAGTTGGAGTCTGAGAATTCGGAGTATGAAAGGGCACGTCGTCTGCTAGCCAAGGCTCGTGCTTCTGCCCCAACACCAAGGGTTATGATGAAATCTGCAAAATTAGAATGGGCCCTGGACAATCTGGAACAGGCTCTCAGGCTGCTGGAAGAAGCTATTAAGGTGTTTCCTGAATTTGCGAAGTTGTGGCTTATGAAGGGGCAGATAGAAGAGCAGCAGGGAAACATTGACAAGGCATGGGAGACATACAGTGCTGGCATCAAGAGGTGCCCCACCTCTGTGCCTATCTGGAAACTGCTGGCATCTCTGGAAGAACGGAGGGGAATGCTGACCAAGGCACGGTCAGTTCTTGAGAAGGGACGGCTGCGAAATCCAAAATGCGCACATCTGTGGTTGGAGGCTATTAGAATTGAATTCCGTGCTGGGCTGCGGGACATAGCTAACACTTTGATGGCAAAGGCTCTTCAAGAGTGTCCCAATGCAGGGATCCTGTGGGCAGAGGCGATATTCCTCGAGTTAAGACCACAGCGCAAGACAAAAAGTGTGGATGCTTTGAAAAAGTGCGAACATGACCCACATGTCCTTTTGGCTGTCTCAAAATTATTCTGGTGTGAGAGAAAAATACAAAAGTGCAGAGAGTGGTTCAACAGAACAGTGAAAATTGAGCCAGATTTGGGAGATGCATGGGCATATTTTTACAAGTTTGAGCTGCTGAATGGTTCTGAAGAGCAGCAGGAGGAGGTAAAGAAACGGTGTGTTGCAGCTGAGCCCCACCATGGTGAACAGTGGTGCAAAGTTTCAAAGGACATTTGCAATTGGCGTCTCAGCACTGATCATATTCTTGTAATGGTGGCCAAGGACCTTCCAATCCCTGTGTAAAGTGTGCTGTGTAGCAACTTTTTATATTAGATGCTAGCAACCAAGTGGGCGCTGTAGTAGCTGTGTCTTATTTTGTGTGTCTACTAATTTGGGTCACTGATGTCACTGTGCGGTTAACTGTTCAGTTAGTAACATTTCTGATAAGATTGTATATTATTGCACATTTTTGCCCATTAAGCGTAAAATAATGTACATAGGAGAGGTAATGTCTGTGTGTCTGTCTGTGCCTTTATTTTTCATTACTTTTTTATATCTGTCATTGGTTATATCAGGATGGTGGGTGCATGGATTGTGCAGTGGGAGTGACATTTGCACCATTTATGACATGCATTAACCCTAGGAACGATAGTAATTAAATTAACCATCATAGACAAAGTTGTCTTGAATATTAATGTAGCTCGGTGCTTTTGGGAACAGCTAGGTGCATCCAGAATGCTAAAGTAAAAAGAACACATGGAAAAGTTGCAGCTGTGAGATCTTGTTTGGGGGTCTTATCAACTGCCATTGCACAGCAAGAAATAAATTGAAGCAAAAGCTGCCTGGCTTGTTGGATTGCCATACTATAGTCTGTATGTTAGTTCTCTGTATTTTTTTTTACCATGTCGAAGTCTCTTTCCTCTAAATGTTTACACTCATAGTTTCAGTACACACACCCAGTATGGCCATCAGCACATCATTGAATTGATGACATTCAGTGGCTCTTAACACAGTAGATATAGCTCTTGTTTCCCACCCCTCTTGTTTTAAGCATTTTTGCTTTAACATCTTTGGCTAGTATACACCACCTCTTTAATTTATGCTATCTCATTTTCAGTTTAATCCTGTTTGGCTGGCTGTGCTCAGTTATGCTAACCTGTACCGGTTCAATTATTAGTATGAGAGTATCATTTTTGATATATGCCCTTTTGATTTATGCCCACTTTTTCTGGAACATACCTAGGGCATAAAACGAGGGCTTGGTGTACTCTGGAGTCTTGAGAATTCTACATCACTAACATAGTTGATGCATAAAGCAATTTGACAGATGGTGGCTGTCATTTGTAACCAGAAAATATGGTGTACAGTTTCTGTTGTGCTATATAAACGCAACAAATGAAAGACACCGTAAAAACAGACATTGACATTTCAGTTGAAGCAGAATTTATAAAACTTATGTCTGCTTCATACTGATTGAGAATTGACATGTAGGCGCACTAGTCATTATGTCATTCTGATAATGCTATGATCTCTTGCTGGATTTCATTCAAACAGCATCATTTGACTCATCATAATTTTGAAGTTGACATAAAAATGTATGTATTGTGTGTTCTACTCAGAAAACTATAATGTGGCATTGTAAGTGATCCCTTCTAGGTATGGAATAAACAAGAAAGATTATACTGGTATCTTCTCTTCATGTGTAAGTATGTTATACCAGAGTTGTCTGATCATCTGAATGTTACTTTTCAAGATGCCCTCTTTTCAGGAGATTTATCAATCCCAGTTATGCTGACAGTTCTAGTTTTCCTAACTTCCTTCATTTAACTAATCCAACAACCCTAAGAGAATGTGTGGTTTTCATGGCAGTGAATATCAAGTTCAAGGTCTTTTGGGATGTGATGCCTCGTAGGGTGATATGTACCAGCATTTTGGAGAAACATGCCAGCTCCATTTACTGAACAGAAGAATTGACACTTCTGATTTATAGTACACGGTACGTGGTAATGTACATACAAATTAAAAGTTTTGATCACATTTGTGGGAATAATCTAACAAGTTACTGCAGTACACAAAAATGAGTCCACTGGTCCTAGTTCACTCAGAACATTGTACCTTGAAATCAACTGGTTCTGTTTCCACTGTGCTCTATATAATCATATTGTCATTTCATTTGATCCAAATGGCATATACAATCAGTATCTTGGCTGGCACACCAGTTATCGTGACAGGTTTTCATGGTTTTCCTCCGTGCCAGTGCCAAGTAGACCATGACTACTGCTTTCCCAAATCTTTGCAATTCATTATACCAGTCATCCTATCATTGACATTGCATAATGATACCTGGTAACTGATCGTGTCATAAGCCAGACTGAAAAAAAGAATGACATAGTCCAAAGCAGTATGTTAGATTAGATATCATATGTGCTTTATTTACACGTGTATGCTTACTTTGTGCTTATTCCACTGTCTGTAAACATGCATGGCTAGTTCAGTCATCATTGTGTCTAAGCCATGAACTAGGCAACCACAGTTATATTTCCTGCAGGGTTGAAAACTTTCCACCAGAACATCCAGGTGGCTCTGTGGTCCACCCAGCCACCTTTTCATTGCGTACTGGGATACATTCCCTCAGGCTAAACTGGGCAGGGGATGATGTTGAAAAGTCATTTCCACATAAAAATAGAGCTATGCCTCCCTGCCTTCATATGTCTTACTGTTCTTAGTATGATTACCAGTGTGTCCTGTTAGATAGAAATTGAATTCCATGGTATTATGCATCATGTTGGTCTCCCTGTCTGTGTCTTGCCTGTTGGTGTCTGCAATACATCTCTGACTGCACCACATGTCAAGTCTGTTATGATTCCCTTCCTACTGATCTCTGGAACCACCATGAACACAACAAGAACCAGTCCAGTGGCTGACGTTCCAGCATAGAACCAGAATGTTCCAAATGGGTGCATTGTGTCTATCATAAAAACGAGGAATTTACTGAGTGTAATTTCTAGTAACCAGTGGAGCCCCCCTGCAAGGCTGAAGACTGAAGGGCGGAGAGGTGTTGGAGTGAACTGGAAGGCAGTGATGAAAGTTTGGGACCCAACTCCAAACCAAAATGCAGTATGAAATAAGAGATGTATTGCTAGTGGCAACCATGGCACTGCCCAGATCCAGTTCTCACCTTGCTCCAGGCTAAAGAGGAGCATTCCAGTGGTGCAGAGTGCTATACATATCATCCCTGTTGAGCTTATGAGAGACACGCACTGGGATTTAGCCCCATCTGTCACAAAGAACACTGCAGCTGCAAAGCCCACTGCAGCAACTCGAATAGAAGCACTCAACACGGACAAGCTGATAGTTGTGTCATTAATAATGACACCTGCAAACTTGAACACCCACTTTGAGTAAAAGTCATACACATACACACCACTCACACATGGCAAGCTCAATAAACATGCTGCTAGTGTTAATGAACGCAGGTACGTTCTCACGACTGTGATGTTTGCCCTTGTGGCACAGAGCTGTTTTTCTTCCTTTTGAAACATTTGCACTGTCTGACAGATGTTATGGTTTGGGTCACTGGGTCTGTGCAAGGTATGAAGTAAGGCCTTTGCCTGTTCCAATCTGTGCCCAAAAAGTAGTAGCCATCGTGGAGATTCGATTGTGAGGCAAAATCCTAGTGCAGATGCTGTTACGATGGTGGCTGGGATGAGATGCAAGTATTGAGTGTTGGGTGAGATGGGAAATATGTGTGCCAGCAGGGTTCCAATGGCAGCAGAGAGCTCAGTGGTCACAATAAGGGCTGGAGCAAGTTTAATATGTAGATGGGTGTTGCAGGGCCAACCTGGAACATTAAAGTGATTGTGTAAGAAGCGGCTTGTTATTCCACTTGTGTAACCCTTTGAAGCCCGAAGTTCATATAAATAATACTTAAAAGCATAATTCATCCCTCACAAAAAGCTCTGTACCTCAAATACAGAGCCCAAGTAGGGATGAGGGACAATTTATCTTTATGTGAGACTCATATGAGACATATACATGCAAATACACTTGAGGACATAATGCAGAACTTTTATTGTTAAAGCTGATGGCACATATAGTAACCACAGTGCTTTAAAGGGATAATTAGGTCTGTAAATTTTAGAACTAGAAGTTGGAGGTGGAGGTGTGTGGTATTTGTGGTAATTTAATATTTGTGATTTCAGGCTTCTGTTGTGATGTTGATGACATCTGCGCTCGTCTGGGATATTACGCAAAATATGGGACCAATAGGTTTTCCCAAAACATCAGTAAAGGATTGTCACTCAATGCTGTGTGATATCTCAGAAGAGTGCAGATCCCAGTTTAATATTTATCAGTATACCATAAAAATCAGATATTCTGGCTACATGTGTCTTGTATGTGACCTGTGCTGTCACTGATTCAAATCATTACTCCAGTGCTCTGTAATGGAACCAAAGTCTACTCTACAGAAGCTACAGAATGAAATCACATGCATCAAACACCTCCACTTCTTATTCAGACTGTCATGCTTCACCTTTGTCATGCCTCCCTGTGTTTCATTGCATCCACAGGAATCATGAAATTGAGAACCACATGATAATCTCCACTGGCAACAAAGGCTTAGGCTGGTTGGCATAGGCCAGAAGAGGCTGGAAGGTGATATAACAATGGGCAGAAAGAGAGGAGACTTGAGTAGGATCATCACCACCACCACCAACCATGGTAATAATTTTTGTGACTTCAGTATAATAACTTAGCAAAATCTGTTAATCCACATTTATTCCGTGTGTTTCATACAAATATTTTTGTACTCCTGGTGTCTTGGCAAGCATATGGCTAGAGTTCCGTATTCATTGAGCAACTTTCTAATATTATACATGTATATAATATTAAATATAGCATCACAATTCTACCTTTGTGCCATGCTTGTCTAGTACAGTCATTTGAGGTGTGTGACTGCCTTTACCAGGCAGTGCATCATCATTTGCTTGGCCTTTCAGCTGAGGGCTTTATCTCCTACCCAGCACATTGCTGCTTACAGGTTTAGGGAGTAAATTCCTTTCTATGGCTCCTCAGAGAGAAACATTATACATGTTATGACATTGACAGGCTTACACAGTGCCTCCAAGAGGTAGATTGGCACAGCGGAGAAACCAACTCCGAAAGCAACC
The DNA here is from genome assembly GCA_013340265.1 of Coptotermes formosanus. Taxonomy (NCBI): domain Eukaryota; kingdom Metazoa; phylum Arthropoda; class Insecta; order Blattodea; family Rhinotermitidae; genus Coptotermes; species Coptotermes formosanus. Next base: position 1,665,050 of record BLKM01000254.1, on the reverse strand, counting down.
CCCTGTAGGGAAGCTCCCAAGAGCAGGATGGGAGAAACTGCCCTGGCTATGTAGTGGAATGCGAACATAAGGCAGCATCCAGCAGTAAGCAATGGTGCCACCACAAGCTGTAGAGTAGCTCGGCGACCCAGGTAACGTAGTGGAAGCCATGACAGAAGGCACCCTAATAATGTAGGCACTTCTGCAAGCACAACCAAATTTTATTGGTTCTTGCTACGTAACACGCACTATATAGCACATAATTTTGAGTTATGAATGATAAATTAGCAAGAAGTGGAAGGAAGCAGCCATAGTGTACTGTGACATGTATGCAGGTTGTTTACCATTGATGTTTACGTCCAGGCACCAGCTCCCTTATTCGATTGCCACCTGTACCTCCTCCAGTGCTCTACTGATTACCTGCTTTCTTCAGGAACATGACTGTGTAGTATGAGCCACAAATGAAACCTTGTTGCAGTTGTCTTGCTTTCTATTTTGAAATTGTTTGCTGTTGTTTCATTTTATCATCATCAGCCGCAACACCGTGTAAATGTCTTGTGTTTCCCTCTTTTGTTAGGTATAGCACTTTCAAGGTATGTTTTTATGTCAACTGAGGATACTGCTAAGCTGATGATTCACCCAAAGACTATTTTGTTGTTTATTCATTATTTGCAAGAAACTGTTCGTTGTTACTATTTCTTACTTTTGAACCTCCTCTGGCATTATTTGTGCCCTTGCTCCTACCTCATAGATTTATGGGGAAGCTTCATTTTGAGAGGAGGTAGGGAAACCTGGTGGGACTGAGGAAAACTGAAAATCCTTATCCATTATATTTAAACTGGTCCTTACAATCTTCTAACTTCCTACCCAGTGGGTATTTGGAGAAACTGAAGCTGAGTACTCATCTCAATGTGAGTAATGTAGAGGTAAATTTGTCCTTGTGCTTAATTAAGCACCATGCCACAGGGGCACATGGGAGGTGGAGGCTTAGATCCATGCATTCTTAACTTCAGCACAACATGGAAGTTGGCTGTCATATTCATACTGTAACTAGACTTTTAGTTTGAACCGGATGTGTTGTTAGTGCTTGTATAGACAAGACTGCCGCTCTCAGTACAGACAATTCAAAGTTATCTGTAAAAACAATGAAAGAAACAATACATGTAGGACATGTTTGAAAGATCTGTGCCATTACATACCTTACAAAAGGGGTTTACTTCCAAGAAAGTGATACACCATATCATCAGTTTAGCATTCCTGGTAACTTTAAGGTTGAATCATTGCTGTGAGCAACTGCCAAAGAAACTAACAGTCAAGCTTGACTAATTCCTAAAATTAATAGTGAGAAGTTTTAAGTGCTCATAATTTACCAGAGGGTGCAAGAGATGCCACTTGACATAGCAAACCTTGAAATCAGAACACACACATTTTTAAGTGTGGATCATTGAGAGGGGTTGACACTCGTCCACTTTGATTCTTAAGGACAAATGAGATGTTCTATTAGCACAGAGGAATCAATCAGAATCAGTTAGATTCATGTGAGTTTTTCTGACTAGAAACTAAAGGCAGTTCATTATTGCCAGATATGGCAGACAGTCAAAATTTAAAATTCTCTAGCAGTCACATTTCAAAGCTGAAATTTAAAGCAATTTTAGAAGCGCACATAAATAAAATGCCACCCATACCAGCACAATTTATTAAAGAAATTTTGCAAACAATTCCACCCAAGCGAATTAAGTTATAATAAGCATTAAACAGTGCCTGATTTAATAAACACAAGCCCATTTCCTGAAGAGGGCTCACTCACCAAGAAAGCTAGACTAAGGGGAACGAATCAACCCAAACATGAAAGTGTGCAAATACCACCAATTTTACCACAGGATTGGGAGTCACTAATACTGGGTGGGCTGCTCAGCTGATCTGGATGCAGTGACAAAGAGAAATATGTCTGCTCCTGCTGGAAATTTAACCCCAATTGTCCATCCCATAGGCAGTCACTACACAGACAGAGTTACGTAGGCTTCTTTTCTCCACCTAATGCCATGAGGTTACCTCTGCTTCCATTTTCCACCACCACAGCATACCTTACGAGTCCTGGAACATACCTGTCCAGGCCTGTAATGCTGTAAGCTGGTGGGACACAATGGTGAGCTCTTGCTTGCTGTACACATGTGCAAGACTTGTTGCTAGGCTGCTTACACCACACAGCACCACAACACCTGCCTGCAATATAAACACAACTATGTGCACAAGTGGTAGTCTTCTCAGTCATGACATCATGTAGGTGGGTACCAATATGCTGCCTCCATGTTCAAGAGCAGGATGGAGGCAGCAGGTTCCTCTGTAATGTTGAGTCTACAAAGAAACTGGTGCCATGAATACTTAATGAAATAGAAGGATCAGCATTGTCTGATTGTACTGTGTAATGCCTGGAGTGTGATGGGCTTTGCAAAGACAGAGCTGTACCTGCAGTGACTCGAAGTATGTGGGACAGACAAAACAAAACAGAACTGATTTTTAAAACTTATTACTTAACTGGCATACAGCTTTATGTGTTTTAGATATTATTTTACTGAATATAATATTAAAAAAAGATTTTAGGTTCTTACAGTGGCAAGTATGAAGACTTTTGTCTGGTCCAGTACATATGTAAAAATGGGTCAGAGGAATTTGATGTCTCCATACTCAGGGTGGAAGATCTCACACTCTTCTAACAAAATGCTGGTACCTACTGCAGAATTGTGCAGCATGAAATTCTGGAAGCCCATGATCTTCATGGGTGAAGGAGTGTTTCAGGTAAAGTTCATCTTGCTGTAATAAGGTAACTATTGGCTTTCTTCATATGTCCTGACAGTCACAAAATGTGAGCTTATTATTACTAGCTTTCTGAACTTTATCCAATGGCTGCTATTCAAAGCAGAGTGCGACATTTTGAAAACCAATTCTCTTTCTGTTAAAAGATGGAAATGTAGGAAGGCACCTACTAAGTTGAGTCCAGTAGAAAAAGTTGATATCTATCACTGGACAAACTAAGTCAGTTCACTAAATTTTCTTAAGCATGTAGGATGTCTTAAGACATTGTAACCTTTTCCATCTATTAGAAAATGTGCAAAATGCAAAAACCAAATAATTCTAAGTGTGCTGTACCATTGCCAGAACCCCTTAGAATTGACAAAATATAAAATATGTTCAAATGTCTGTTTATTGTAATGCATTATGCTGGTTCTTGTTTACCTGCCACTTCATGGCTGCAGTGTCTTCATGCATGCTCCTCCACACACTGGCCAAGCCGCTCTCCACAGTTGAGTCACAATAAGCCAGTACAGGTTACACTACAAGGCTGTGTTTATTCTTCACTGCATGAATACATAAGGAGGCAATATTTTATCAGTGTTTGAGGCTAGGTTGTATGTTACTGGAAGCCATGGCACCTTAGTCTATGTAATGGCTATATTTGGGACAGCCAAAAAAGTGAACACAGACTTTCTCTCACCCATCTGCCTAGCATCCACCTCCCGTGTTCCATGCCCCACTGTCTTTGTGTTCATTCTTTCTGCTAGCATTCTCAGTTTGTTTTTAACGTTTATGGGTTGTAAGTGTCAGTGTAGGTAAGATGGGGGAGCAGGTATGCAATTTAAACTCCCACCACTCTTCTGACCCAAGTACAGATTACGGGCCTGTTAAACAGGGCTTGCTTCGTGTCATAGGTTAAGGTGTTCTGTTCACTTCCATGTCCACACTGGCTCTAGGACCCACCCAGTCTGCTATCAAATGAATACTGGGGTTAAAGCAGTCAGGGCTTGAAGTTAACCACTCACCACCATTTAGTATCAAAGTTAAATATTCATGAAAATGCACCTCCATTCCTGCCATTCATTTTATGCCATGGTGCTTAATTAGGCACAGGTGCAACTTACTATCAACATTACAAGACTCTTCATAACTATTACTACTGCTGCTGCTGCTGCTACTGCTGCTACTATACTACTACTACTACCATGACTACTATTACTACTACTATTATGACTGCTGCTGCTGCTACTATTACCATCACCACCAGTATCACACTGATACTGCTACTGTAGCCACACCAGCAGTCTACATGTGGGCTAGTGTAACTTAGTCTCATGATGAGACAGGAATGAAGAATGTGATGCATCTTTAACAAGCTCAAGTGGGCAGCAATTATGTCATCCAGAGGAAGAGCGATTTATCAACCTCTCAGCTGACCTTCAACTGACAGCTAATGTTATGTCTTGATTTGATTGCATGCTGGCATTCCTTAATGCCACACAGTCACTGTCTGTTATGAAGGCCTAGCCACAGTCCTTCAGATAATCTGGAGAAGCATGTAGAGGGAGGAGGAAAAATATTGCACATCATTGTTACCAAGGGGATAAGCATCAAGCAGTCTTAGAGACAAATGTAAAGCCGTTTCTGTGTACACCTGAGCATTACAGGGTACTGGACATGTAACTCCATACATTCTTAACCTTGGTACTAGATCGAGCTGAGTGATCAGTTTCATGCCCTGCAATTTTACCCCGCAGAAAGAGTAACTGGTAGTAACTGGATGGTAGGTTGGGTGAAAAGAGAAATTTCAGCCTCTGCTGCAAATTAAACCACATAAAGTAGCCTTGGGGACTAAATGCTACATAGCTGATGCTACTATAATCATACAATTTAACACTGGACATAGACAGCCATGAAACTTTCGAAATGGAGAGTTTCACATGGTATATTCAAAGCACGAGTATGCTGTACATATTTGGTTGTCCTGGTGTCATGGCAGAGGCATTAGTGTGATAAATCCACCTCTATAAGCTCTGTGATGCAATTTAAACATCTCAAGCATGAAGTTCAGTGAAATGACATTTAAAAAGTCAGTTCCTATGGCTCAGAAAACACCATTCCTCAATTACGTGGACATACCTGTCACTGTTGTTTGAGTGACCAATCAACGTGTCATAAAGAATACAAACACATAAATACACTGTATGGGTGAAATGCAGAGTTTTTAATGTTACAGCACATGGTATGTATATATATTTACAACGGTGCTTTAACCTTTAGGAGACGGAATTGAACAGCAATTGTATCTCTTGACAGCCTGAGTTTTTCTAGCTTAGCGTGGGCAGTTAAATTGCATATAGCAAGCCAGGCCATTTGCTAGTACATTTTAGAGGCCAGCATATGGTCTTGTAGAACAATGAAGGTTAAAAAAGTTTAGCACACCTCCCAATAAACACATTGCATCCCCATTACAAGGGCAACTGATTAATAATGCATAGAGAAATAATCAGTTTTTCATAGTAAGAATCCTGCTAACACACACACAGCAGGGTAACTTACAGAGTTGGTATTACTAAAGGAAGTGGTACATACAGTAAGCAGTATGATTTTACATGGTTAAGAGTAGATTTTTATCTTCAACAAAGTAAATTCAAGACCAGTGACAGATGCAGGATTGTAAAGTCAGCATTTTGGAACTTTCTGCTGATATATCATACAGCCTTCAAGTTTACCAGTTTACCAGTAACAATGAAAGAACTTTCCTGTCTTCGAGGAGGTTATGCTATGTAGTCTGCTAGAAGGCTACCAAACATTGGTACCCACCTACAAAGGTACACGGGTCACATCCCAGGAGGAGATAATCTTCGTAGTCACTGCTATGAGAACCTCACACTTCACACAGTAATGTTAAATTTGCCCATCACTGAGATCACAGCAGTGGTGCCACAGCACATATGTCTAACTGCTTGTTGCAGTAAACAGTGTAGTGGTCAGACATCACATATGGCAACAAAATCTGACATGACACAGTATAACTCAAAGTCAGGTCTGGCAGACATGCACCAAGTGTCAGACTGTCAATGCACTGGATTCCCACCTTCTGGCAAACGTTATTCTGTTGCATATCAGATATGTCTAAGGGTTTGTGCACAGTTGGGGTTGCTGCTGTTACCAGATGCTCAGACTGATCCATTTCAGCTGTTGATGGTGTTATCTTTATGCTCATAAATTCTGACTCATGAGCTGAAGGCTTAGAAGTTACGGTTTCAGAAACTGATTGAACTGCTGAGTCACTATCTATGGCTTGTAGATGTAAATGCAGATCTGTGATGCTGCCACCACCTGCTTCCTGAATGCCTATCACAGGAATGGGTTTTAACACAGAAATTTTGCCTTCTGTGACAAGCATTGTGGGTTTGGAGAAAGTAACTGTGGTACCAGAATTAAAAGTCACCACCTCTCCAGGCATAGGTTCAGGGATGGAAGAAGCAGTTTCTCTGCGAATGGGTTTTGATATTGATGTCGTGGTCTCTAAAGTTATAGTTTCAGGAACAAGAGAAGAAGTTTCTGCAGAAATAAATTTAGAGACAGGTGCTGTGGCTTGTGTAGGCATCGTCTCGGGCAGATGAGAAGCTGTTTCCATGGGAAGAAGTTTTGAAACAGGAGTTGTGGCTTCTGTTGGTATGTTATCAGAGAAACGAAAATCAGTGTTTGTGGGAGTGAGTTGAGAAAGAGGAGTTATAGCTTGTGTGGTTATATTCTCACGGACAGAAAAAGCAGTTTCTGTCAGTATGAATTTAGAGGCAGGCATTGTGACTTGTGTAGGTATAGTCTTAGAGACAGGAGAAGCAGTTTCTATGGGAATGGCATTCAAAACAGGAATAGTTACTTGTGTGGAAACAGTTTTAGGGGTGGAAGAAGCATTTTCTTTATGAGTGGGTGTTAAGACAAGCATCATGGGTCCTGTTGGCACGGTTTCAGTGGCAAAGAAAGCAGTTTCAGTGTGAGCAGTTTTGGAGACTGGAGTCATTTGTGTAGGTGCAGTATCAGGTTCAGGGTAGATTTTTGCTGTGGCAGTTAATTTAGATACGGAAGTACTTGTTTGATCAGGAACAGTTTCAGGCACAGAGAAAGCAGTTTCTGTGTGAATTGTTTTGGAGAGAGGAGTAATTTCTGTATATACACTTTTGGGGTCAGAGAAGACAGTGTCTGTGGGAATTAGTTTGGAGACAGAAGTAGTTCTTTCAGTAGAAACAGTTTCTGTAGGAATTAATTTGGAGGCAGGAGTAGTTGATTCTGTAGAAACAGTTTCAGGAACGGAGAAAGTTGTTTCTTTGTGTAAAGTTTCAGGAACAGTGAAAACAGTTTCTGTGGAGATTAATTTGGAGACAGTAGTAGTTATTTCAGTGTAATCTGCTTCAGGGATAAAGACAGCATTTGCTGTGTGAGTGAGTTTGGAGATGGACATCACAGGTTTTATTGGCACAGTTTCAGGGACAGAGACAGCAGCTTCAGTTTGAATGGGTTTGGATATAGGGTTGGCTATTTCTGTCAGTAAAGTTTCATGGAGAGGGAAACCATTTTCTGTGTGAATGAATTTGGAGACAGGCATTGTTATTTCTGTGGGTGATGTTTCAGGGACAGAGGAAGTTTCTGTGGGAACAACATTAAAGACAGGTGTCATAATTTTTGTAGGCACAGTTTCAGGAACTGAAAAAACAGTTTCTGTGGGAATGGATTTGGAGATAAGTATTGTGGGTTCTTTGTGTATAATTCCAGGGACAAAATAAATAGTTTCTCTAGGAATGACTGGGCTTTCAAGATTCACGTTACTTTCAGATGTAGCTGAAATGTGGTCCAGATTTAGCAGAGAAGATGTTTCTGAATGAAACACATCAGCTAGATTCAGGACTTCAAGAGAGTTTCCAGTGGGCAGGGGAAGTAATTCAAAGTCAACATCAGTTACTGTAATATGTGCTGGAATTTTTTCTGTTGGCATTAGATAATCATTAATCTGTGAGGAATCATCTTGTGCAGTTTGTAGGATTTTCTCAGCAGTGTCTGTGATCAGGTCACTGATTCCACTAGGTGGTGAGTTTGTGATGTGTACTTCAGTTTTGCCATCATCAAAAAAATATTCTTCTCCTGCCTGAGATAAATTGTATTTGATAGTTTCATGTTGGTCATACAAATCAAATGTTTCAACTTGCTCAACAGGTATGTCTGGTTCCTCATGCATGTGTGTACTGTTTGTTGCTGAGCTTATGTGGCTGTAAAGAGATTCAATTTTGGCATTATCTTTGTCACCTGGTAGTAAGGGATCAGTTACACTTGTCGTACTGTAAGGAGATTCACTTGCAGCACTGTCAGCATCAGGCAGCAGTAAGGGATAGGTTGCATTTATGTTGCTGTAAAGAGATTCATTTATGGTGCTGTCAGCTTCAGGTGGCATTACGTAATAAGTTACACTTGTGTTGCTGTAAATAGAGTCACTTGCGGCATTGTCATTGTCAGTTGGCAGTAAGTGATAAGAGAGAACTGTGTTGGTTTGAAGAGATTCACTTATTGCACTGTTAGCATCAGTTTGTAGCCAAAGATAAGTTGCATTTATGTTGGCGTAAAGAAGTTTGGTTGCAGAACTGTTATTGTCAGGTGGCAGTAAATGATTTGTCATGCTTGTGTTCCTGTAAGGACATTCAGTTGTTGTGCTGTTGGTGTCAGGTGACACTAAGTGGTAAGTGTCATAGTTCTCAGTGTGATCGGCCATTATATCAGAAATATTGGTCTGTTGAACAGTCACGAACATGCAACTGTTCTCATAGCAGTGTCCCTGAAGAAAGTGGTCTGTCTCAGATGTTGCTAATCCATTACAAGAGATTGTGTAATGTGTACTGCTGGCATCCCCTGAACATGCAATCAGCGTCTCATTATTGACACACTGAAGTCCACTATAAGATTCACATATCTTCAGGTCTTCACTGTTCGCTGTCTTAATGTTGAATGTTACAGTCATTCCTTTGCTTGTTAAGATGCAGGATGATGTTTCATTGTCACAGTGACTGACCACATTCTCACCGTCATCACTGTACAGCAAAGAGTTGCATGACATGATAAAAAGTGGCTCATTAAAGTTCTCATAGCAGTCCATAATTGTTGTCTTATCTGCACACTGCAGACCTTCCTGGGTACATTTGATGTCCGGGTAGTCTGCTAAGGAACCTTCCAAGTCATACACTTTATAGTCCTCACTACTACCATAGAACTCACTGTCATGATTGCCTTCAGTGGACATGTCTGGTAATGTCATCAGTAGGTACCTGTTTGTGGTTGTTGTTTTGTTGTTGTGGAGATGCAAGTTAAGATCTGTATGATTAGGTGCAACATCAAGTAAGAGCGAACTGTTAGGAACAGCACTTCCTTGGCTTGAAAGGTTCTGTGCGATTGCTACTGAGGAGTTCTTGGTACTTGTTTGTATAGCAGAGTCCTGATGAAGTTGCCATGCTGAAGAAATTGCACACCTACTTATGCTTTTGTCGCATTCCAGTGGTTCAGCGTTCTATAAACAGATGTCATGATTGTACATTTAGGATAACAGTTAAGCAAACACAGTATCCTAATGCTTTATTTCTACCTATGAAACATGTAAGAAAATATGGTGGCCTTCTTTTGGGTTTCTGTCCAATGTAGTGGTTAAGAGTTCTGACACTTGTAAAGAATGTATTGCCTCTACCTTCAGGGTGGCCAGATTGGTTTCACTGAGGTTATCCTCAAGCTGCAGGCAGGATGTTTCTCCAAAATGTTGGAACATTTAACCACTACATGATGCAAAAACTCAAAATAAGACCATAATCTGATGAAGCGGTATAAAAACCTGAGAAGTCATACAAAAGAAGATCTTGTAATTAACTAATCTTTTAATTAATTCAGGAAGCAGAGTCCTTAATATGTAACTAACAGTCACTCAGTTAATTAAGAAACTCGCCTCCACCTTTAGAACCTGAAGGTTCATTTACAAGTTGACAAAATCCCACTCCTGGAACTTATCCTGAGGCAGCTGAACCCCGTCCACACTTTCATACACTGTATCATCATGTGTCTCAATTTATCTCTCCCTTTCAACTTTATGAACAAAATTTTGTATGCATGCACTGTCTCTCATGCATGCTACCTGCTACATCCATCTCATCCTCCTGGATTTGAACATCTTAATAAGTTTCAGTAAAGATTACAATTCATGAAGCTCCTCAATATGCAATTTTATTCCTCCTCCTGTTACTTCCTCATCTTAGGTCCTGATGTTCTCTGGGAATCTTGTTTTCAGACACTCTCGGTCTGGATTTCTTCATAAAAGCCAGAGACCAAGTTTCGGCTTGTAAAATTCTGCTGACACTGTGAACTTTCATGCAAATTTAATTTTGCTGAAATAGGGCAGACTGGATGTTTTAGATTTGTAAACCATTCCCTTACTTAAATGACCAATTTAAACCTAAGGCCCTGCTCTACAGTTGCAGGTATTTTGTGTATGTGTTCAAACTGTGCCTCTTCTGCCCTGTGACATTTGTAGTCATGTAGCGTGTTACTACTTAACTAACTAACTAACTAACTAACTAACTAACTAACTAACTAACTAACTACCTAACTAACTCCATGGAGCAGAGGCCTTCTTGAGAAGCTAACAGTTTCTCAGCTAGTCAACAAATTCTCCGCATTTTATGGAACCCGGAGGTTCATTACCGCATTCACAAGAGCCTGCCACCTGTCCCTATCCTGAGCCAGCTCAATCCAGTCCATGCCCCCCATCCCACGTCTTGAAGATCCATTTTAATATTATCCTCCCACCTACGCCTGGGTCTCCCAAGTGGTTGCCTTCCCTCAGGTCTCCCCACCAAAATCTGGTATGCACCTCTCTTTTCCCCCATATGTGCTACATGCCCCGCCCATCTCATTCTTCTCGATTTGATTACCCGAATAATATTTGGTGATGAGTACAGGTCATTAAGTTCTTCGTTATGTAGTCTTCTCCACTCCCCTGTCGCCTTGTCCCTCTTAGGCCCGAATATCCTCCTCAGTACCCTATTCTCGAACACCCTCAGTCTTTGTTCCTCCCTCAGTGTGAGAGACCAAGTTTCACACCCATACAGAACAACAGGTAAAATTATAGTTCTGCATACCCTAATCTTTGTGTTTTTGGATAGCAACCTGGAAGACGAAAGATTCTGCACCGAATGATAGGAAGCATTCCCTGACTTCAATCTGCTCTTAATTGGAGTTTTGATTTGTTAGGGTTGCTCCCAAATATTTGAATTCTTCCACCCTTTCAAAGGATTTATTATCTATCTTTATGTTGTGATTGTGTCCTGCATTCTGATTTAGCTTGTTACTACTTTCGGGTGGAAATGATTATCTGCCCCACAGGTGGAAAGCACTTGTCGCACTACAGGAGATCACAATCCAGAAGACCACAATTTGGAAGGTCCCCCGTATTACTAGTTGAAGACGTAAATTACTGTAGGAACCAAAACAAAGAGAGGTCATTTGTATAATGAGAAAAGTCAACATACAACGCGCTAAATGCCTTATTGTTATGTCATTAGGACTTACTTTTCCCCAATGTTGCGCTGAACAGTTGACAGACCCCACAAGAACCTTATTAGGTGTACAAATCACCAGTATCTCATTGTCTGCACAGTATGGGGCCTGAGCCTCTCCACATCTGAGCTGTAAAGTCGTGTCACTAGACAGCTGCTCAGCTGAGAGGGTTTCAAGCAGGGAATCGTCCTCCAGAGATGTTGCACATTCTGGCATAACCTGTCACAGAGACCACTCCTTTGTAGTGTTACTGTGTTCAGTTTTGTTTTCCAACCGCATGCTTGATAATATTTTGTTTACAAATCTTCTGTCATTATTTTTATGGTTAAAAAGTGACACATTTTTTTGTTACCTATGTATAGCTTTTATCTTTAAATCACCTGACTCATTAAAATAGCATAAATGTCCAAGTCTGTATGTATACCATGCTTCCCCATTGCTGTATGTACCAACAGTCTGTCAGTTACAATACATGATTTCCATGCAGACTTATGAGGTTTGAGGAGTACTAGCCTTATATTGTGTTGTGCATTCCTTTGGAAAACTTCATGCTTGAAATTTCTAGTGACAGATTATAAACAATAATACATACTTCATACAAAACAACTGCTGCAGACTGTAGCAGGGAAAACATATACAGCAATGGAAATGTGGCAGTGTTGTTCGTCCAGATGAAGCAGTGTAATCTTTACTTCCTGGACAGTTCACAAAAGTTCAGCTCAAGAACTTCCATTCCTGGAGCAAGTCATAGACAAATGAAGATGTTCTCATTATAAAATTTCTGTGTGTAATCCATTAGGAGCATAAAATGCACCACAGAAACTGTGACAGCCTGTATCTAACTAGTCTCTAACATGAGATCTCCAACATTAGTCTTGGTTTCCAGACTGTTCTCACATGTCTTCTAATCTGTGTGTATAGGACTCACTGTCTGGTTTACGATGCAGTGCTGTGTCCTTGAGGAATAACTGCTACCCAGTGGGCACAGAAACAGATGACCCACAATTCTTCCATCCCGGTCAAGATGACACACTGAGAACAAGCGGCAGTGGGCAGGGTGTGGCCACATGCCTGGACCCCAGCACCATGCTGTCAGAGTTTTCTGAGTCTCAATGAGGGTCCTGTAAGTAGACCAACATGTCACTGCTAACTGAAGTACCTTCAAAGTAGATGGAGGTATGTGCACACGTACTTGAAACATACGAGTGCAAATTGTCAAGCCAATTTTAGAGATTTATCAAGTGTGACTTAGTCACCCTCAGCTTTAAAGTATCCAGAGTCAAACCATAGAAACTCTGGAACTGGACTTCTTGCTGCGCTTGTGAGTCTTTTGACTCAACTTCTATGCTGCTTGCCGTGTGCTATTGGACATGACTTCTGGTACATGCGTTTGAACCCACATCTGCAACACACATTTACAGATGTCCATTTGTGTTTCATTACAATGTCTGGGCTTGAACCAAGCCCTTGTTCTACCTATACTCGTCCTCCTTCACCTGTTCTCTGTGCCCTTGTTTGTTGCTCTGGTAGGAGAGGCCCTTTTTTGTTACAAGGTGTGTTCACTAAATCTTCACGTGGTATTTTTAGGCTGTGCATGCGTGTGTGCATGTGTGTGTGTGTGGGTGTGTGTACATATAGATATATATTGATTTACTTGTTTCACTGGTCTCAGTGATTTATGACACTTGACTACAGCTATTAAATTTGCAAAGTGGTCAGTAAGTTTAATAACATAAGTTGACTGACTAGAATAATATAGCATCATTTCTGTGAATCCAGAGTTCCAATTGGTCACCACAGCTGCTTAAGCAAAAGTAAAGAAGAGACGGAAAGTTGTCCATGTTCATGCCATCAAGGTGTATAGGGGGATTAGGGGTATAACACAACTCATTCTTAACCTTAGGAATAGATGGATGTGAGTAGTCAACTTCTTCATGTCCCGGCCACTCTACCACCGAGAAACCGTTGCTTATGTAGCTTTATAACTTACCAGCCTGTGCCAAGTTTCAAGAAACATAACTGACAAAGTCTTTTTGGCATGGCACAACTGTTAGCACATCCTGTGTACTTAACAATTTAGATGAGAGTTCTTCTGTATCACACTTTTTTTTTCTGATGGACTTGATAATGGACATAACTGTTACTATTTTATGAAGCACCTTCTATACACTGCAGCGTTAATCTGGATAGTGGAAAGCTAGTTTCATCTACCATAACAGCCCTGCTCCCAGCAATGTGGATTTCTCAGTGGAAAGTTACCAATATTTTGTATACGAACCACATAATATAATATTAAATAAGAAAAGGATGTGACATCCAGGCTCCAAAGGGATGTCAGGTATTGCAGTTTTCTGGATATTAGAACATCAAATGTAATGTGTATTTTAGTGGACCTAGCAACTTCATTTGCAGACCTAACCATTTAATTTGCTAGTGAATATCCTGTCTTTCTTTCCCTGCCACAATTTTTATTTCCTGTGCATCAGTACTTACATACGAGGGTGTATGTATGTAATCTAAAAAATACATGAATGAATAAGAGAGAAATTCTCAGAACCGGATTTGAAAGCTGGATGCAAATAGAAAACAATAGATTTTTAAAATCTGTGGATGGTGAATGTGCAGTTTGTGAGGGACTGTTGTGCTTGTGGAGGGTAATATTTTCTTACCAGAGACTGTGTTGAGGAGCAGCAGTAGCTGTAGCTACAAACACCTGCAAACATTAAAATTCTGTTATTTACCTTAAATATATTTAATGTTCATTATACATTCTTTGCTCATCATGCACAAAATAAGCAAGAAATATTGAGGTAATTTCTGGTTGTTTCTTCTCCAAAATATTCACTGAATTATGACGATATTTAGTAATGGGGATCTATAAGGAAAGTGATTGGGCCAGATTAATTTTGACCTGTATTGATGCAACATGGGCTGGGTAGCATAATCAGTATAGCGACTCGATATGGGCTGGACGGTCGGGGGATCGAATCCCGGTGGGGGTGAGGTTTTCTGCACCCATCCAGACGGGTCCTGAGGCTCACCAGCTTCCTGTACAATGGACACCGGGTCTCTTCCCCAGGGGTAAAGTGGCCAGGGCGTGGCATTGAACACCCCCCTCCCCCCCAGAACTGAGGTTAAAAAAAAGAGTAGAGCTATGCCTCTCCCCCATCAGGGTCTTCATGGTCGGGTCTAGGGTGAACTTTACCTTTTATTGACCCAATATAACCCCTGTGAAGGTCCTGTAAACTTGTTCACACTGTAATGGTTTGTGACAGAATTTGGGTTTCTGTGTCTTTAAAAATGTAAAATCTTAATTTAATAATAGGACATAGAATATAATCTGATTTGCAGATCATGCTAAAGCAATATTTTTGCATTTTGTTTTTTGTGTGTGTCAAAACTATGTTGTACTCAGATGGAAGAAGTCTCTGGCAAATCAAGCCAAATTTGTAATGTATGGGTGTTACCCTTCAGCCCACCAGATTGTGTTATGTGGCCTGTGGACACATTTGTAAATTATGTGTATGTGAAGACTGTACATAATTAAACAGCTAGGTATACCACTTATCAGAATTTTTAAACATGTTGCCTGCGAACCGTCCCACAAGAATGGCTGTGGTCCTTTGCCAGATAATGTTGTACACCCCTGTTCTAATGGAAATAAGGGATTGAGAGAAGTAAATGCCGATGCCAGTGGCCATGCAGTCGAATATGTAGATGTGTAGCTGCTTGATTGCTGGTTTGGCAGGTTTGAATTCTGCTGAGGGCATTGATTTTTGTGTTTTTATGTGTTGTGTAGGTAGCAACCTCTGCAATGAGCTGATTAACCATTCAGAGGAGTCCAGCGGGGGGTGTGTGTGTATGTCTAATGGTGTGTGATCTAGAAATCTCAACAATGAGGTGGCCTAGGCCCAGTTTGGGTTATTACATTGCCCCAGGGGGAAGAACGGGGAAATAAGTGGAGTAATTACATAGGAAAGAGTTTCGTGACTAATACTGCTTCCTCAATATTTAACACTCTGTAGCCGGAAGTTCATGGAAATAATACTTAAAAACTTTGGCCCACCTCACAGCAAGTACACTGTGTCTTCACTGCTATGACTGTAAGTGCCATTTAGAGGACACTTGTGGCTTGTTGTGAGAAACATATGAAACATGTAGATATGCTATGCTTTTAAATTTAAGCCTTTGCAGCCTCACCTGAAGTCTGTGTATTTTGACCCTGTCTGTGCAGTTCTGTATTTTTCATTACTTATTCAACATTTTGTTGTCACTTTGCCTACGTGTTGGATCCATGGAATGTGTAATTATATGTATGTGCATTATGTATGTATGTTCTGACAATCATATGACACAAATCAGTACACTGTGAATGAAATGGAAAGTTTCTAGTGTTAACACATGCAATACGTATACTTACCATTGTATTTCATGGTGTTAAGATAGACTGTAAGGAAACAGTAAGTACTGATGTGCACTGAATTAAACTAGTAGCACATTTGATCCAGAGTGTTGTGTTCATGATACAATGCTTTCAGAAATCACAGTAAATTGTCATGAGAACATAATTTAGCTTACCACCAAAATGACAGATATCAGGAGGCTGAAGCACAACATTTCCTGTTCTATACACATTCACAGCTCAAATGCTGATGTTATTGACAGAACATATATTGTAAACCGTTGCTTCATTAGCATCATTACACAGCAATCAGCACCTCCATCCAACAAACAGTAAACCAGTAGTAAAAGTGTCAACAGATCCTCACTTATGAGCTGGAGTATAGTGACTAGGCTACAGGCTTGACAATGAGGAATGTTGGTTCGATTTCTAGCAGGGGCAAAAGTTTTTTCTTCTCCATAGAATTCAGACTGGCTCTTTGTCCCACCCAGCCTCCCATTCAGTGGGTACTGGGGACTCTTTCGTTGGGCATAAAGCAGCCAGGTGTGAAGCTGACCACTAACCTCCATCTAGTGCTGAGGTTAAAAATGTGTGGAACTGTACTTTAACTCCCCCATTCATCTTCATGGTGTGGTGCTTAATTAAGAACAGGCACAACTTTGCCCTTACTTATCTGTTGCTTCATTAGTAGACTAGTTTCCATAAAGAAAGGATTTGTGGAGTCTTTCATGTTGAGATTTGAGGTGTTCATGGTGGTGAAGATTCAGGTTTTGGTCTTCAGGGTCACGACACTGGTAGGTGGGTATCAAGGTTTCAGAGGAGCATACTGCCTCCATCTTCAGAGTAGAAGTGTAAGCAGCAGGTTCTTCCAAAACAGTGATATCTGTCTACCAGTCTACATGGTGTCTTATCTGAGAAGACCATAGTATGAGTCTCTACCACTGTGAAAACCTCAAATCTTATGAATTTCTCTTTCTTTAAATCTACTTAGCTATATTTTTATTATAGATACATGGCAGTGTCATGTGTGTGTGTGTGTGTGTGTGTGTGTGTGTGTGTGTGCGCGCGCGTGCACACGTGCTTGTGCGTGTGTGTTTGTGTGTTTTTTATGCATAGGTGCATGCACACATGTACACACACACATGTGTGTGTACTCAATCTGTAGTCCTTCATGACGCTTAACTTACAGGGTGTTGACGTTGTGTTAGTGGCAAGGAAGTGGTGTATTTTGTTTGGAGCAGCAACAAAAGTGAAACTATGCAAGAAGGCCAAGCCTCCTGCTTTGGGCGCAGTGTGTTACAAAGCAGTGATGCTGATGTGGAACATGAATCAAAAGCCATGTGCCCTTTAACCTATCAGATGGATTCAAAGTACATGAATGTGTTCAGGAAGTACGTGTTTCACAACCCATGTCGCAACCAGCTGTTTTTAATGGGGATTTTCATGTTTTTCTTCACCCTTTTGTGGATCATACCTCAGAACAGGGCATGAATGCTTCCTCCAAATCCAACGTGTGTGTGTGTGTGTGTGTGTGTGTGTGTGAGAGAGAGAGAGAGAGACTTACTGTCATGTAACTCTCAGTTTATATTAGATTCCTGCGGCTGGAGGCATTATGAACTCCACAGTCTTGGTAATATGTACAGTAGCCATGGCTGTTAAGTAGAGTTTTTGTATGCAGTTCAAATCGTTATTCCCAGTCTATTTTTTAATTTCATGCATAAACTTGAATTTCTTAATTTGACTGTTATGCCTTCTTTGAAGTTTTACCTGCTATATGCTGTGATATGAACAAGATGTAGATGTATTTCGAGTGAAGAATGGGCATGCCTTCTCAGTGTACTTGGTGCTAAAAAATCTCCATAGTTTGACACCAGACCATCCAGACACTACAGATGAAGGCTTCAAATGATATTTATTGTTAGAGTCAATTAGAGACCTGCTACAGTATCATTAGTACCTGATTACTGTATGTACTTACACCATCAACCTCAAATATAGTTCAGGAAATATTACAGTCTTCAGGGATATGACTGCTGTAGTTTGGTAGCTAGGGTTTGATGTTTTGGAGGGACATGCTGCCTGCATGTTCAGGGTACAAGAATCACACCCTAGAAGATGTTATCTTAGAACTTGCCACCACAATAAGCTTCCACCTGAGAGGCAGTTCTGCTTTAAGGCATTGTTACGTTTAATGTCACTTGTTTTATTCTGTCAGGCATGGTGTCAGTACTGCAGTATTATTGTGTATTCAAGAGTTCTCAATGCAGTCGTCAGCTTAATTGGGTGTTTGACATTTTTTTGGTTCTGACATGTGCCCTGGCTCCACACTGTTCCTTGATTTAAACCATCTCACCTACCACTTTCATAAACCTGGCACTAAAATATCAGAATAATACAGTAATGCTACCCTATGCTTAACTAAATAGCGTGCCATAAAGATACCTGGGGCAGTAGAGATGTGACTCCATGCATTCTTCACCTTGATATTTGTTGGTGATTTGTGGTGCAGAAAGTGTCACTGGGTCAGGTTTTTCTCTAAGGCCTTTCCCTTTCCCTTGCGAATTATAATTCTATTCATACTCTGTAGTGGTACAGTTGGCCCATTCATGGCCGCAGCATGAACAGACTCACAGTCAGTCTCACCCCACTACAACAATGTAAAGAAATAGTAGACAAATGTTTCTGGTAAGTGTGTTAAATGTTGAAGTGATTCACTTGCAAGGATCATTATGCATGGTGAGTGGTACTGTTGCAGCTGTGCGGAAAACAAAGAACCTAAAGCAGGATAATCTGTGGCTGGTACTCAAACTTGTTACCACCATAGTTTAAGAACCTGTTCCCAGATATGGGCATTGATAAAAAATATGAGTGTCTTCATTCACTCACCAACATCAACACTTTAGACCAGTATTTTGCAACTAGAGGTCCACAAGTTGAGTAGTGTTTTCTCTTTGGTAAAAAGTAAACTTCTTTCTTTCAGAATTTCCGTGATCTGAATTTTATTGGTGTTGTAATAAATGTCTACATTGAATTAACAAAAGTCTTTAAGTGTACTTCTTCTTCATACATAGTTAAGCTTTAACTGTTAGATCAGGTTTTGCCTTCAGGGCCTGTGATTCGAGATAATGGTAAGGAGGTTCATAGAAACAGTGAGACTTTCCAAGGGGGTCTGTAATTGGCTGTAAAAGAGGGTCTGAATATTAGCCCTCACAAAACAGCTGTAGTTCCCTTTACCAATAGAAGGAGAATAGAAGAGTTAGGACCTCTCACACTTCATGGTAATGAACTTAAAATGCTGGGAGAGGTTAAGTATTTTGGAGTGATTTTAGACTCCAAACTTAACTGGAACCAACATTTGCAGAAAATAATCAGGAAAGCACAAACCACCTTTGCGGTGGTTAGACACATGTGTGGTAAAAGATGGGGTCTAAGAGCTAATATGGTGCATTGGCTCTATACTAGGGTGATTAAACCTTCTGTACTCTAGGCTGCGTTGGTTTGGTGGCCCAAGGTCAAGCAAAAAACCTCTAAAATTCAATTAGGCACGATCCAAAGAATGGCCTGTCTAGCTATTATGGGGGCTTTGATATCAACCCCTACTGCAGCAATGGAGGTGCTTCTGAACCTGATGCCAGAGATCTGTTGATCATGGCAGAGGTGAGGATTGCAGTCTATAGGCTGCATATACTACAGCAACCAACTTTTCCAAAAACAGTGTCAGAGTTGCTTTATCAGACACATGGTCAGACTACACCATTCCAGTTTATCGTCATTCCAAAATCTTCAGTGTCATAACAGACCAGGATTATTGGACAAACAAAGACCCAGTGTTCTCTGAGGATGCTCTGATCTGGTTCACTGATGGTTCCAGGGCTGACTCTGGGACAGGGTCTGGTATTTATGGCATAAGACCAAATAAAAGCTTTAGCTTTGCTTTGGGTAAATTTGCCACGGTTTGTCAGTCTGAAATATATGCCATTCTTCAATGTGCATTTGAAGATATAAGAACGGCTTATAAACATAAGCGGATCCTTATTTTTTCTGACAGCCAGGCTGCACTTAAGGTACTTAGCAGCCCGAAAGTGACTTCAGGACTGGTTGCAGAATGCCTGGATGCTCTCTCTGCACTGGCTAGCCTGAACACGGTAACCCTTGTTTGGGTGCCGGGGCACTATGGCATTTCTGGAAATGAGGAAGCTGACAAACTTGCCAGACAAGCATCAGCTATGCCGTTACTTGGTCTAGAGCCAACTCTTGGAATACCTAAGTGTTCAGCAAGAGAAGCAATTAAGAACTGGACTGAGTATCAACATTATATTGCCTGGAAAGATTTGCCAGGTCATAGACATGGCAAACTTTTTATTAGTAGAACATCTAAGAGAAGAACTGAAGACCTGCTTAAATTAAGTGGGCATCGACTAAAAATGGCAGTTGCAATCTTCACGGGGCATGCTTCTGTGAGGAACCACCTGCATATTATGGGTCTGTTTGATGGGGATCCAACCTGCAGATTTTGCAGGATGGAGACTGAAACAGTGCAGCATATTATTTGCTGCTGCTAGGTGTTGGCTTGTCAGTGCTATAATTTCTAAGGGAAGCTGTTTGCTGAACCAAAAGATATAAGTACAGCTTCAGTAAGGGACCTTTGCCTCTTTATAAGAGGCATAGGATTATTGAACCTGTGCTGAATGGAGTATTTAGGGCTGCACAGTAAGCCTAAGGCTGAGGTGCGTCCTGAGCATCTGCTGATAGGCCCTAAAGAAGAAGAAGGAGGAGGAGGAAGAAGGGGTCTGTGATACCAGAAAGTTTGAGAAACACTGCTTCAGTGCACCGTAGTAACAATACGTACCACTTGCTTTATCTTCAAAAACCAAATTTCGCCCCAGAGTGTATTTATGTGTTTCATATGATTTTTGCAGTGAACAGTGATTATTTCTCTAAAGAGAATTAACCGATTAGCATTGTAGTATTGATGCACTGTGCTTTCTGGACAGTATGAACAGAACTTTTACATACCCTTGAAATGTAGTTTGTGCTTCCATGGGTTAATGCAGAGTTGTTAATGTAAACAGTGTGCAGCATTCTATGTAAATGAATTTGTGTTTAACCTTGAATGTGGCAACAGTCATCGCCCTACACGACCTGACTTATTGAATGAGTGAGTATCCAGTGACATCCTGTGTCAGCTTCACTGATGGTTCTAACGATAAACATCACGTGGTATACAAACATGAAGTGTGGTGGAGAGAGTACTGGTGCCATTCACTTAAGTTTCATATTTGAAGTTTTGCAGCATTTCATTTAATATAATGTATGTATGAGTAGGATCTTCTGAGAGAGACAGTAGCTTACTTGGGAAGTCTGTAACTTCATGTGGAAAATATTTATAAGCCTAAAAGAGCTAAAGTAAAGGTAAAGTTGTTGCGGTGCTTAAATAAGTACCATGCCCTAAGGACATTACACAGAATGGAGGTTTAGCTCCATGGAGTCTTAATTTTGGTAAAAGGTGGAAGTAAGCAGTCAACTTCACATCCCAGGCCCTTTACTACAAAGCAAAAGTCTTCCTTTAACCACTGCATGGGCTTTAGAGCCTGTCTGCATGTTGTGGAGAGGAGAAAATATTCCTCGTAAACCAAAATGAAATTTATAATCTGACAAAAAGCAAAGCTGGATAAGGAAATTTCAGGTTCTCAAAGCGGTGAATATTAATGTTATGGCCTTATTTGGTGTGACATCATATAATTTGGCAGATGAGTACTAACATCTCCCATCCTGGCAATAGAGGCAGCAGGTTCCTTTCTAACATTCATACATATCTAAAACATTACATGGTGTCACGTCCCAGAAGGCTATTAACGTAAGAGCTGGGTAACCCTGGTGCATACGATTGTCTTCTGGATTATTACACTGCATAGGATAATAAGTTTGTTCCATTGTTTCAGAGGAACGTGCAACCTCCATCTTCAGGGTGACTGAATTAAATTCAGCTATGTACTGAAGTGATTGGAAGAAGGAAATGTGTCTGTCATATAGGAGGTTTGCAAGGATTGTGACCAATGAGGGCTATAGAAAGGGAAGAGGAAACAAACTTTGTGTGAGACATCCCACCATCCCTTTCTATTCCTTCGACTGGCCACATTGGTGGCAGACTTCCTACGTAAACGATATGTTTCGTTCTACCAATCATGTCAGCAACCACATGAACCTACCCCAGTCAAGTTTTCTTAAAAACCGGGTACCGTTATGATTTAACATTCATCAGGATTTAAAAGACAGTACAAGTAGTTATTCCTGTACTCTTAACTATGAAACTTGTCACTTTAAATTTAGTATAATTGGTCTCCCCAGTTCTCACATTTCTAAGTGCACCACAGTTGAGACATAAGATGGGAAGGAAGCTGTGCAGGTAACTAAAAGCCTCTGGCAGCACAACCTGAAACTTCAGCACTTCTCATGTCAAAGTACAATCCTGAGCCAGTTGAATGCTCCTCCCATCCTCACAGCTTGTTTCCCTAAGATCCATTTTACTAGTTAACTAACTCTCTGGTAGCACGACTCTCAGGGCTGCCCATACCAAAGCTCACTATTGGACATGATCCTCCATCACTGCCATCCACTTCCTGTCCTAACAATATATCTAAGATCCATCTTACTGATTAACTAAATCACTCAGAGAGGTTAAATACTGCCAATATCAAAGTTCACTGGTGGACATGACCCTAAGTTAGTATCTTTCACTTCCCTTCTTCATAATTCATTCTTATAATACACATCTTAACATTATCCTGTGCCTTTTTGGTCATCCAAATGACTTTCTTGAAAAGGGGTCTTATGACCAAAATTTAGTTGGATTAAAAAATACTGTCCGTCAAAATGTCACGTCCACAAAAAATTGCCTGTCCTTATATTTTTTTAAAAACACAACATCTTTAAGGGTTGTTCCAGTGGGGGGGGAGGGGCGGCGGCGATCACGTTTCTTCTGTGTCCTGTGAAATTGTGTATTGGTAGGTTATGACAAATTGCTTTTTTTATGAGCGATATGCCAGTATAAAATGCTGAAACCAATGAAATGCATGATATGTAATGTGATGGCAAAATAATATCGGTATTGAGAGAGTGCAGTCTGTTGGCTCCTTTCCAGAAGACTGGTTGTGTTATTTTCTCTTGTCATCCCCAGGGAATGCTGCTTGTTTACTGTGTGGTGTGTGATAATATGTTTGGCATATACGTTGAAAACTACCTATTCTTTTTTTAGTCTTTTGCTACTGGTCGTGCCATTGTACGCATACTTGTCAGGGAGAGACTGGTATCAACTGATACCAGTGGGGGGGGGGGGGGGGGGATACCAGTCTGTCCGAGTATGCATGCATCAGGACCAGCAGCAAAATACTAAAAAGGAATACATAGTTTTGAATGTATATGCCCAACATGGCAATGTGGTGGGTTCCCCACAGCATCTGTCTAAATGTAAGTGACGCGACAACAACAGCTATACTTCTTACTGCTTATGTAAGAAGCAGGAAAGAATGCTGCAGTGAAAGATGTGGCTAGTGTAGAGGGAAGGTTGCCACCTTATCCACACAGCATTGAAAGATTTTATTTTTTGCAAACCTGTTTTCGTACGGAGGAAGCAGGTCTTCTGGGTTGTTGCGCCATGTGGTTGTATAATTGCCTCCTGACATTTCAAAGGAACCTGTCACCTTCACTTTCAGGGTTTTGAATCTGTGCATTGACTCATAACCCTTAGAATGAAGGCAGTATGTGTCTTCGACACTTTGGGAAGAAATTGCCCACCCACATGGTGCAACAACCCAGGAGACCTGGATCCTCAACAAACATGCATTATAAACCTCAAATAACTGTTTTCGTATTGTTAAGAATATATTTCTGATTATTTTATCTTCATCATTGCTTGTATTTTGTTGAGGCATGATTGCTTTTCTATGAAAGAATGAAACAAAAGTTTTCATAATATTTGCATGTCAATCTCCATAAATACATAACAACAGAACTTTAGAATGCCCCAACTTCTACGAGGTTATTGCAGAATTTACATCAGTCAATAAAGGGGCAGGATTTCATTTCAAATGACCTATATATATATATGAGGTAAGAATTTTATATTTGAGTTCGCTGTTTTGCAGATAATAATTGTGTGGGATTATGCCATTTATTATAATTATTATTACTATAATTCCTTGGACAATACTGGAGTGATTATCAGTTTCTTGGAGGGATGAGGCAGGGGTAAAAGAATGCATTCTGTATCCTTCCGCTAGACCTGACATCCGAGTCGGGATTCACAACCGAACCCACAGGTTAATGACAGTGCTCAGTTCTTGCTACTGGCCCCTGCCCTGAGCCAGATTAATCCGGGCCACATTTTCCACCCTTTTCATATTATCCTCCCACTTCTGCCAGTCTTCCAAGTGATCTCTAAGCCACATCACTGCATGAAGGTTTTGGCCGTAGCTAGCCCACCCTCGATGCTCAGTTTATTACCGTGACGAGTAGTAATGAGTACAGGTTTTATGTACAGTGCGTTTCTGATAACAAATCTTGTATGGGGTACAACTCGTCTCCCCGCTAAAAGTGAAACGAGAATCAGCAGTGACATCTGTTATTGATAATTTGTGGTTCTGGTCTGAACGATTTGTGTAACATTTGAGGTGGACAGACACTTTTTCTTCGCCGCCCCGAAACACGCTAGTGCAATAATAATTACATGACGCCCACGCAGTACTCGTAACATTACTGCCAAACACCGAAATCTGAATTTCGTCACCACATTCAAACGTGAACAGATTCTTAATCCACGTGGCTCTACGTGTAACGCTAACAACAAAACAATGACCTATAACCTCACAATCCAAGTTCACCTAAAAATGCAGCAGCGATTACGTCAGCTTGAAACTCATCTCATGCAGAACATGAACATAGGCAATGCGCAAGTGCAACATGTGCCGGGAGATTTATTTCATGCCACGAGGACTAGGTCATCAGTTATAATCAATACACGTTTCAAGCCAACGAGACACTTTGTGAGCACGTGGAACATTAGAGATATAAAGGTATGAATTACGAAATTTTTGTTTGTGTGTTCGGTTGAGGCGTTATAAATGTCAGTACTTCTTTGAGGTAAAAAGACTGGCTGATTAAAGTAGACGTTCTAACCTGTAGGTATAACGTATGATACTACAAGTGCAGATTGTTTTGTGGATTCGGAATATTTGCTGCAAACCTTAATCTAAATCGATTGTTTACGTATATACTTACGGTTATTTACAACCTCGTCGAATAGAATGGAGTCGAATTTATTTACATCCCGAGGTGTTTACAGTACAAGGTCAAAAACAGCGGTGATTCGGCCCAACGCAACTTTTTAAGTATAAAACACGCCGCTGTGTTATAAAACGTAACAGCTTGTATTATCAATAAAAAGTTTTATTGGACTGCATTACCATTGTTTTATATCCTGATCCATAGATTCCTTTATAGTACAGTGACGTAGAAGTTTATAATACAATGTAGGTATAAAATGCATGGTTGTACAGTTGTTCCTAGTCGTCTTAGAAGAGGACTGTACTATACAGACCTTGATATAACATGGTATTTGTGTCAGAAATTAAATGATTAATGATGTGTGGACTACATATGCACTTCTTGTTTTAAAAGTTTTGTAGAATAGAAGAAATTATCTAAGAGATGATCTGTGAATACTGGCTTAAATATAATGGTTGAGGATTTTAAGGTTCAATGGAAAACCATTGTATAACTAGGTACACACGTTTCTGTTAACTAGGAAAGTTTGCATTTGGCAAATGGAGGATGGAGTGTTAAGATTATTAGTGAATAACAAATTCTGAGTGTTGAAAGACACTGTAGTGGTCTAATTTGGTGTAGGACATTGGCATTTTGGAATAAGGACTGCTGAGAAGAATCTCAGAATAGCCAGTCTCTGAACTTGTCTCAAAACTTACCAAATACAAAGCAGGTGTACAGATCACAAGACTGCTGCTTTCATTATTAAATTTTTGCAGTTGAGTATTGTGTATAATATGTATTCCATGGCTTGCAGATTAATAGTAATGTAAATCAAAACACTTCACATATAATATCCCCAAACTACGCTCTGCATGCTTTGCCATGAGGGAATCACACCCCTCATGAAAACAGGTACCTTAAAGTCTGTTTACATCACCTATTTCCACTCCACAATGTTACGTGGCATAACTGTCTGGGGAGATTCAACAGACTGTAATAAAGTATTATAACATCCAAAAGAAAATTGTTAGAATAATGGCAGGTTGTAAGATGAGGGTCTATTGTAGAAGACTGTTTAGGCATTTTAATATATTGCCACTTGCAAGAAAATTTATACGTTTTGTACTGTAATTTGCTGTGGCAAAGTTGGAAGTATTTTAAAGAATTCATATGTACACAATTTAAATGAAAGACATATGTTTAAATCAAAATATAAAAGAATTACAAGCCTGCATCTGAAAAAGTTGTCTAATGTAACTCATCTGCTACATAAACGAATTTGCCTCAGTTGGAAATTCTTAAGCTATGTTAAAACATAATGTAGCTTTATCATCATCATCATCATCTCCTTTATGGAGGGTATTCACACGTACATACCTGAAACAAACCATGTTTCTGGGGTATACAGTGTCACAGCTATTCCGCGCATACTGTTAATGGTGCATGTAACGCTGTCTTCAATATTAAACTCCTTTGTGCTTCTACATTAGCACTTTCTGCAATATGTGTGCTGTGCCCAATATAGCTGTTTTCTGTAGTTCCTTGATATCGTGCTTCCCTGGTGTGCTGCTCAAGTATTTTCTGAAGGATTTTGAAATGGTTCCAATTGCTCCTATTATAACTGGCGTCACTTTTGTTTTTACATTCCACATGCGCTGGATTTCTATTATGAGGTCTTTATATTTTAAAACCTTCTCGGCTTCTTTCTTTATCACATTTCTGTCTCCCGGGATTGCTACATAAATTAGCATACATGTTCCTTTTTCATTATCCCGGCTTATGATGTCTGGTTTATTGTTGGGGATGGTTCTGTCGGTTTGCACTTGTTGATTCCGTAATATGGTTACCTTGCCCACTTGACATGTTTCTACTGATTTTGGTACATGTTCATACCAGAGTTCACTGTCTAATTTTACCCCTAGTTGCTTACATATGTTGAAGTGTAATTGAGCACACACTCTATCATGTCGCGTGATGTATTGTTCTTTTGCCAGTATTGGGCACGCTGACATAATATGGTCTACTGTCTCCTCAAATTGGTGACATAATCTGCATTTACTATCTGTTTCTGTTTGCAATATTTTTGTTGCATGGTACTTTGTTTGTAGTGCTTGGTCCTGTGCTGCCACTATTTCACTTTCTGTTTCTTTATTATTATTATCCGAATTTCTCACTTCTCAGCTTTTGCTGGGAAATATTCACCTATCCTGGGATGTATCATCAACAGGATTAGGCTCAGTGGTCTTATGTGTAATTTAGGAAATTTCTTACAATTGAACATGTGCCAAGAATTACCACTTTTTGCATTTGTGTATATGTGTTTGGGTGCAGGTTATTATTATTATTATTATTATTATTATTATTATTATTATTATTATTATTTTGACTTATGTAATAGACTGTGTCTGCTCTTATTGATGTTCATACATGTTTTGTAGAACTATGTAGTTATATGCATGTTAAGCATTGGTACTGGTGTTTTGTATATTAAATAACACTTTTAGTTTTATGTTTCGTGTTATGCAGTGTCTGTAACTAGACTCTGCAACTTCATATTTATATTTGTACTGGTGTCAAGTAGTTGCTTCTGTTCATATGTGACATAAATTTTGTGTGTGTATTATGACATGTTCTACATCCTTCACTTTGCCCACATAAGGCTCTTGGGAATGTAAATAAATGCCATTGTGTCATGTTATATTCAGAGGGAGGTGTATGTTTGAGTAAATATATGTTCGGACTCATGGATTTGAGTATGTGGAAATGAACACCCACTCAAGTGACAGATTTTTTGTGAAAATCATTAACAGAACCCATTACTCAGTAGCAGAGTGTTCAGACAGTGGACTGGCATTGTGTATTTTTGCTTGCTGTACTCATCAAATGACATAACATTGAAATATAATCAATATAATGTGTTGTTTCAGGTACCATGTGTGGTATTTGGGCATTGTTTGGGATGAAGACCCATACTTCAGTTCACTCCAATACTTCATTTAGCAAAATTGCTCATCGAGGCCCAGATGCATGGAGGATAGAGTTTGATAAGAAAGTGAAGGTACTGTGTATAGTGTTTTGTCAAACATGCTGTACCTCAAGAAAATATGCTAATATAAAAAATATATGGCAATTGATTTAAGGTGGATATATAACATGCCTGTTGTGTTGTCACTGTTAACAGTAGAGATACATGTGCAGTAAATGAACATATCCTTTAAACTAATAAGGAATTCGGATTTAAGATATGAGGTTTTGACAGTAGGTGTGTTCTGGCTTGTGATACCATGTAATCCAGTACTTAAATATCACAGCTTGCCGTGTCTTTTCTTCTGTCTTTCTAAACAGGGGAGTTCCTTAAACTTCCGTCCTGTTCTGTAACAGTTGCCATTTTCAGTGACTGTGGTCCAGCTGGAATTACTCTTTTGCATGTCCACCCTATTGCCATCCATTAAGGGTCTACTTTACACCCCCAACATGCATGATAGATTATTCTGAATTGCAGATGAGTTCACAGTTTTATTGATCATCACTAGATACATTCACAAGTACAGGTTATAAACAAGAAGTAACAGATTTTCGTTAAAATTACTTAAGCAACTGTAGCCGTCTGTGGCGGGTCTTCTTCTGTTCCTTTTAGCCACTTTCCTTTTGCCTATCCCCCATGTCTCCAACCTCCCTTTTTTTTATTTCCCTCTGTCCCTCCGCCCATATAAAAGAGTAAAACGAGAAGGTCAAAGGGTCAGAGAGGCCTTCCTGTGGGGAGGGTTAGGAAAAAAAAAGAGAGAGAGAAAGAACATTTTTCCGCTTCTCATGCTGGGTGGTGGCTCAGACTTGAACTCGATGTTTGGCTACAACCCACGTGGATGCACCTTTGCAGGTGCACATTCTTACTGTTCTTCCTGCCATATTCAAGTAGTTGGCCACTTCAGGGTCTGCAGTTCCCCTTGACCCAACTGGGCCCTCATTGGCCATGCATACCTTATATGATGCCTTTCTTTCTGTATGACCTGCAACTTCTCGAAGTTGGTTCATTTCAGTGCTAAAGATGGGGGACATATTTTCCTCAAAAATGTTGCTGTAGTAAAATCACAATCTTATGGCACTCAGATGCATGAGCAGCCTATTGTATGAGGGTAATGGGGGTCGTAGGGCATGCAGATGAGTGGCAAAAGAATGTGAGTGCAGTGTATCATATGGCTCTTTAAAAACAAACATTTGTGTTCTTACGTTCTCATATCATTTCTTCTGTCAGACTTGGACGATAATGGAAGTGTTCCATTACCATCTGCATTGTTTTCTATGGTTTCCTCCGTTTTCCTATTTGAGACAGGGCCATACTGTAATAGCAGTATTCGAAGGAGGACATTGTTTTTGTTTGGCTAATAGCAGACAACACGGAACGACCTCCACTCTGTAATGTCTTGTAACCAACTAACCTGACACCCCTCTAGTACCGCCTGTGGATAGTACAAAGTGGAGAGATTAAAAATCAGTCATTTGCACAGTGCCAGAAGATTGTGACCAAGCTTTACCACTGTACCAGGCTATATCATGGTGTCATAAGCAATACTACCACTGTGCGAAGCATGCATGTACAGTTGCAGTGTGTCATAGAAGTGAAAATTTTTTGTACTGCAAGGTGGCATACACATTTTGTTCTTCATTTGATAATGTTTTGGATGATTACTGGAGATATTTAAAAGGCAGTTTTGTAGTAGAATATGTTTTTAATTGTAGAACAGTGTAGTTGGTTTCCATCGCTTGGAGATTGTGGACTGCCTCTATGGGATGCAGCCAATGAGGTTGCACCAGTATCCTCATCTTGCTCTGCTCTGCAATGGTGAGATCTACAACTGCAAGAGGGTGAGAGACAGGTTACTTACACATACTAAACAATGGGTAAAATTATAATTTTGTTAGGATGAACAACAAAGATGCAAAGATTTGTGAAGTTTTGAATGTACCAAATTGTGTCAAATATCTGTTTTGTATTATTCTTTGCTTTCATGTACATCTGCTTGGCTATGTTTTGAAACATCTAAGAATAAGCAAAGTCAGTCAGTGCCTTTGCTACTCCATACATATGGTAGTTCGTCATTTACATTATTGTCCACTGTCATTACAGTGATTCACTTTTCCTCTTCTTCATCAGTGACATTGCACATATTATAAAAGTATGACAGTTATTAATCCCTTTCATCTCAGGTTCATTATTCTGTCATTACGGAACAGTGATTATAAAGCGTGTTATGCATTTGTAAAATTGCTTGAATTTGTTGATTTGTATGGTAGTGAAGAAGGAGCCCCATCACCTTCTAAACTGAATTCAAATCTCTTAGTGTGTTCACAACAGGAAGTTAAAAAATATGATTATTAGCTTCACCACATCTGTCTTTGTACATGTAATGCCTTGAAACCCACAAATTGAATTTTCATGAAATTTCATACTGGGTATTACCATAAACTTTAGTGACATATTCTAATTTTGGTCAAAATTAAGCAGCCATATGCAGCACTTTACCTGATATTAGAGACAAAAATGTTTCAAAAAATGTTGTAGGCACTAATGGAACACACAGCGTATGTCCAGTACACTCTCTTCATAAGGCTTACAGTTTTTTAGGTAATTAACCTTTTAAAGCCTAGCAGTAACTTTACATACGACCAGGTTTAACATTAAAAAATTCTACGTGGTGCCCACATTGCGTTTATGTGTTTTGTACGGATCTCAGAACAAACAGCAACTTTTGCCTTATAAAATATTAAGAGACTGGTCTTTATAACTGAAGTGGAGAGTGTTTACAGCGCAGTACGCACTGAGTCCTTATATAAAACAGATACGCTTTGTCTTTAAAGGGTTAAATGAAAGGGAATGAATGCACTATTGTTGTTCCAATGTGCGTATATCCTAACTTGTTTCATATATCACTGATGCTTTTTTTCGTAACAGTATGCACTGGTACAATGTACTGGCACTTTCATTGACAGTGAGGCATTAGATTAATGTTGTAAATTCAGAAGTCAGGAAAAATATATCATATTTGTTGTTTTTATTCCAACAATATTATCAGCATATGAAACAATATCCACGGTTATTTTAAGTATATAAATTCAGAGACAAGAGGCATTTTCAGCTTTATCTGCTGTCAACAAGTGCATACTGGTATGTCCTTTTTTTTCTGTCCTGGAATGAGTACCAGTACTTTTTTTTTTACAAAAGATAAAGACACTGCATATTACACAGGAAGTGACTGTATTCATTGTAACTTTGCTCTTTGTTTCATAATTGCTTACGTTTTCCGGTCCCATGAACTTGACCATTCAGTTGCATGGAGTCTTACTGGTTGCATTGTAAATTTGTTCTTCGTTATGGTTATGTAGCTCACATAACAGGTAATCAGATTATATGAATTTTTGAACACAAGAACTTAAAAAAATGGATTGTGTGGAAGACCCATGCATAGATGGGAGGATAATCTTAAAATGGATGTTTCAGAAATAGGGTGGGAAGGATGCAGTGTATTCATTTCACTGAGGATAGGACTAGGGATGGCTTCTGTAAACAGCAAAATTAAATTTTTAGTTCAATGAAAGACAGGAATTTTCTTGAATAACTGAGCAACTGTTAGCTTCTGAAAGTGGACTGTGTTCCATGGATTTAGTTAGTACATACACACTTTTTCTCCCAACTTCAGTCAACTCTAATCCTCTGTTATTTTCTGCAACACTCTTCAGTCCTGCAAATCGTATTTGTGTTTCACAGTTGAAGGAGCAGTATGGGTTCACTTATGAGACAAACTGTGATGTTGAGTGTATCCTGCACCTGTATGCCGCTGGTGGTATAGAACACTGTGCTCGCAGTTTGGATGGTGTGTTCGTGTTCTGCATTGTAGATTCAACCAAGCAACGTGTGTTTGTTGGTCGAGATCCTTACGGTGTTCGACCTGTATTTCGTCTGTGCACTGTGACAGGGATTCTGGGCATATGCTCTGAAGCCAAAGGTTATTGTTGTGTCTGTATTGCATGTAACCTGCATTGGTCATGTGTGTGATGTTTTTGCATGGGACATGTGTGTGTGCAGTCCAGCAGGCAAAGCCTTGCACTTTATAGACCCATTTACAAAGCAGTTTGAGAAAGCAGCTATTGGTCTTGTCATGTCTACCCACCTGTCTCTGTGCATGGAACATTGTCTCACCGGACAGATTTTCACAAAATTTCATGTTGGGGACTTTTACTAATATTTGGTGACATGTATGATTTGGTTAAAATCAAACAGTAACAGACACTTTACATGAAAGCATATGTGCATTTATGCTACTCTGGTGCTGTGATTACTCTTTATGATTGAGAGAGACTGCTTTGTGAGGTATGAGTTGAGGCCAAAGAAAAAGTTGATGATCTCAACATAACATTCAAGCATAATCAGTTGTAAGTCTTACATTTTATGTGGTAAGTACAATAAATATGAGAGCTCACTGTTTTGCAAAATATTATGATTGAATGTAAACCTTTCGCTAAGGTATGGGGCAAAACTTCGAGTTTTTGATGTGTAAAATGTGAAAAGGCACATTCCACGTGCTCACATTTTCCTTGAAAATGGTCATGGATTTAAAATCTGAGGACAGTCACAGGTGTAAATATATCAGAAGTTTTATTCGCTGTGGACATTCCCTAATTTTAAAATTATCCACCTTCCGTGCAGTAAGACAAATCACCATATATATTCCAACAGCTGCGTTATAATTAGTTACAATAATAGACAAACATGTGGTAATCCTTCTACATGGTTTGGCCTTTTTCAGCTGTCCTCAGAGTGGTATTCAAGAAAGAAAAATGCAGTAATGGCCACTTGTATCATAGATGTGCAATTGCAGAGTTAAAATACAAGTATAAAAATGGTTAAAAAGTGAAAAAGTGCAGTACAGAATGTGTATTGTAATAGTTATTATTTAATTGCAAAAAGAACCTCTGTTGCGGAAATTATCTTGTTTTTCAGGGATATTTCCCTGTGTCTCCTGTGGTTGTTTATATCACCATGGATGAATGGACACTGCATGCACAGTATGCATCCATCCTAAGTGTAATAGACCATTGTCAGAAGTATTTAGACTTGGCAAAATCTTAAGTGAACACACTTTTGAATTGTCTGTTATTTAGACCACAAATAATTTATATATATAGTATATGATACTTTAAATTGTTTCTTTCATTCATTCATTCTCATATTACTGTTAAAAATGTTGGATCTCAGGTTTGATTGACCTATCACATGAGCTGGATGGCGCAGCTTGGAAGCTGGAACCATTTCCACCTGGCTGTGTAGAAGAGTATGAGATAGAGGAGGATGGAAGAACAAGGGCAGTGATGAGGAATCAGTTCTACAGCATTGGAGACAGGCCTTTTTTTGAGCCATTCATTCCTTATGACTGTGAGTCAGTGGAGTTTTATTAAATTTGCTCTTCTACACTGGGAACAGTTGGTGTCTCCATTCCATATAAGCTGACTCTTATCAATACTTCTTGTACTTTTGACCTGTTGCATGCAAAGCTCATAGTTTTGGTCAGAAGTCTGTGTCTCTGATATCTTTTATAAACTCCACAGCAGCCAATGGTGACAGGAATGGATAACTAATTATACAAATTAAATATTTTATGTTTAGAATTACAAAGTTTCCTCTTGCTTTTACATGTCTATGTACAGTAGAATCCTGACTTAAGGTTTCTTGATTTAAGATTTTCCTGCATTTTAGGTTAATTTTTTGTGATCCTGGCCAAAACCCTCTGTAATAATACGTGTACTAATTTTGTATTTTGCATATACAGCAGAAGAGTGTTCTGTGCATGTTTCTGTGTTCAAGTATCTTACAAGTATCAATAAAAGATATCTTGTATTAACTGAGATCATTTCCGACTTAATAGAGATATCCTCTGTCATCTGTCGGGGCCGTGTTCCTGAAAAATACTGCGGTTGACAAAACAGCTTTTGGCAAATTGAAGGTTGCGTGAGGAATTGGGGTGCCGTTACAGCCCTGCCCCAAGCAAATGTCACTGCTCTTGTGCGTGTGTGTGTGTGTGTGTGTGTGTGTGTGTGTGTGCGCGCGCGCGCTTGTGCGCAAATGCATGCTTTTTTATGTGGGTGTATGGGAGTGGGCGGGCACAAGCACGTGTAAATTGTAGGTCAAAATGTGGTTTGTGTGGCATTGTCGTACTTGCAAAAAGTACCATTATAATTCTGTCAAAATTTGTAGACATTGTTTTCTTTCCTTTAATGCTCTATAAAAGTCTAACATAGAGCGTCAGCTGTACAGAACAAACTTGATCACCAAAGGGGTTAGTGTGTCCCTTTAAAGATTTCGGCTGTGGTAGGACTTGCATAAGGTTACTCGTAAGTTAGTAATATATATTTCATAGTGTAAGTTTTGTATTCATTTGTGTTCAGAAATTCTTTCGAATCGGAATGAAATAGTTTATGTGTGACTTCAAAAAAGACTAATTTGCTGTGAAACTTTTGGACTGAAGAGTTAAGTGATTACAATGTTACATTGTTTTACAGCTCTTTCCACTAAAGATGTTCATGCTAACATCCGGACATTGCTGACTGCTGCAGTCAAGAAACGCCTTATGTCTGACAGACGAATAGGATGCTTGTTGTCTG
Source organism: Coptotermes formosanus (assembly GCA_013340265.1). Taxonomy (NCBI): domain Eukaryota; kingdom Metazoa; phylum Arthropoda; class Insecta; order Blattodea; family Rhinotermitidae; genus Coptotermes; species Coptotermes formosanus. The sequence continues at coordinate 1,630,369 of BLKM01000254.1, read as the reverse complement.
GGGGTCTGGACTCAAGCCTTGTGGCTGCACTGCTGGTAAAGTTGGCAAAGGAGGAAAATCTTCCCTATAAAATTCAGGTATGTTATTTGATCAAGTTTCTACCTTAATTTTAAGTCATGGTTAACATTGAGGTCTTCTGTGATGTGACACTTTATAGCCTGATACTTAGTTACAAATATGTCAACTAAATCTTATACAAAATTCAGTGAGACGAGTAATGATGTGACGCCTGGAGTTCCATGAACCGCTGCCAGATGGCAAGAGAACTATGAAAACGCTGGAGCTCCATACCGCCACTAAATGTCAGGAGACATAAATACAGAGACCTGTGTTTTCTGCGTGGTGCGATCTGAGCCTGCAATATGATTCAGCTTTATTTACGTGTTTTGTATGGATCTCGGAAGAACCCACATTTGTTTCCCAGTACAGCATTAACTGATTGATTTTTTAAAACCCTGTTGGTATGTGCTTACTGTGCAGTACGGACTGAGCTTCTAATATAACTCGGCTTTATTTACATGTTTTGTACGGATCTCAGAACAAACCGCAATTTTTTCCCCCCACAGCATTAACTGATTGATTTTTAAAACCCTGTGGGGGTGTGTTTACTGCACAATACAAACTGACCCTGTAATATAATTCAGCTTTATTTACATGTTTTGCACGGATCTCGGAAAAAAGAAAACTGTTGTTTTCCTATGCAGCATTAACTGATTGACTTCAAAAACCAAGGCGAAGTGTATTTACTGAGTGGGACAAACTTAGCCTGTAGTATATAATTCAGTGTAATCTCAGTAATGGTTAATCACAAAGATATGAAATAGCAAAGAAATGTTCATAAACAATTTTCTGTTTGGTGTAACTTATGATTTTAAGGTTGTGCCATGACTCTGCCGGTCTCCCACCACGGAGGCATGGGTTCAATCCTGGATCAGTCCACGTGGGATTTGTGGTGGACAAAGTGGCACTGGGCCTGGTTTTTCCCCAAGTATTTCGGTCTTCCCCTGTCAATTTCATTCCACTGGTGCTCCATTACTAAGAAAAGGACAAAAATAATAATAATCATCATCTTCATCATATGGTTGCACGAGAAGCCTTGAGGTTGCAGTGCCTCCAGAATGTCTGCTGCAGGACCATTCTCCACAAAAAATACTTAAATCATGATATGGGCTTTTATGGTGTGGCTTTTCCTTCAAATGCTTCAACCTTTTGCCTTCTGCAAGCACTAAGCCCGTCTTATATACACTGTAGCATTGTCAGTGTCTGTCACACTCCCACGTTGGAGTTTCACGGATTGCCACCAGATGGCAGGAAAAGACGAGACACAGAATTTAGTTTGAGCGATGTGCAGATGTTATGTAACAGACACGACTAATTGAGGTTTCAACATTAACTACATAAAGGGTTGCCAGTCAGTAATACTACAGTATAATATAAATATATACATATTATTCTGGTTTTCACCCCAAGTGTGGGCACCACTTTGAATTTATAATACAGAGACACATACATCCTTCAGGTTTCCATGGTAACTACGTAAATGAATGTGACTTGCCTGCCTGCATCACGGAGTTTCCGCGGTAACTATGTAAATGGGTGTACCTTGCATGCCCGGGTTGTAGGGTTTCCACAGTAACTGCATACGTGAATTGTGCCTTGCCTGCATGGGTTGCGAGGTTTGAAATGTAACTAAGTAAATGAGTGTGCCTTTCCTGCTCAGGTTGCAGGGTTTCTGCAGTAACTGTGTACATGAAGTGTTCCTTGCCTCCATGGGTCGCGAGTTTTCAAAGGTAAATAAGTAAATGGGCGTGACTTGCCTGCCTGGATCGTGAGGTTTCCACAGTAACTGCATACATGAATTGTGCCTTGCCCCCACAGGTCGTGAAGTTTCAAAGGTAACTGAGTAAATGTGTGCGCCTTCCTTGCTCAGATCGCAAGGTTTCAAAGGTAACTTAGTAAATGTGTGTGCCTTTGCTGCTCGGGTCACAGGGTTTCCACAGTAACTGCATACATGAAGTGTTCCTTGGCCCCACGGGTCATGAGGTTTCAAATGTAACTAAGTAAATGGATATGTCTTCCCTGCTTGGGTCGTGGGGTTTCCACAGTAACTGCTGCGTACATGAATTGTGCTTTGCCTCCACAGGTCACGGGGTTTCCACAGTAAATATGTAACTGGGTGTTCCTAGCCTACCTGGGTTGTCGGGCATGAGCAGACTAGTAAGATTTAAAAATTCAGTTCCTACCTCACAGTAAGCACACCGCATTTCGTGTATAGTGATCACCTGGTTAATGCTGTTGGGGGAAATAATTGCTGCTTATTGTGAGAATCATATAAACCACATAAATACACTGTGTGGACAGACTCCAGTTTTTAGTGGTACATGAGGCAGTACATATTCTTGCCCCTGGGATTTAAGTGATTTAGTAGCCGTTTTATATAGCACTGTGGAAATTGGCTTAAATTAATATGAAAACTACCCATCAGCACTGAAGTCCTGTTAGGCATGAAAAACTTCAGCAGAAGTATGCTGTTATGTATAAAGAAGCAATGGGAAAAAATGTTCAGACATGATCAGAGTAAGTCTAGAACACGGAGTACAGGATTGGACATTGTTGATTTTGCAGTCATTTGCAATTGGCATGGGAGACAGTCCAGACATTGAGGCAGCACGAGAAGTGGCGAAACACATTGGAACAGAGCATCATGAAGTGACTTTCACACCAGAGGATGTCATGAGGGTGCTGGACAAGGTGATATACCACTTGGAAACGCCAGACATCACAACTGTCAGGGCTTCTGTTGGTCAGTTACACCTGTTTTTGTAATAGCTTACTGTGTGACTCTGTCATTATTTTGGGCTACATGGTGTTAATGGGTGGGATGATTTGTGAATGGTGAATTGGAAAGGATTTGGACGGAAATGATCATGGCCTCTTTGAGGTACTGAGGAAAACCATGCAGAACCTAAGTTTGGATGCCCAGTGTTCTCATTGGGATTTGATCTAGGTGTGCCAATAACGCAGTTATTTTCAGAGTCTCTATTAATTTTTGGAGCAGTTACACGACATTCTGTCATCTTAATTTTAATAGAGTACTGTGCCTGGGAAGCAAGCTCAGCTTCCATCTTCAGGTAAAGGAAAGCACCTAATCTGGTGAACCCTTTAGAAAGAGCTATTCTCACTCACTGCCCAGTGACTGAGAATAGCTCTTTCTAAGGGGTGAGGTGCATCCCTTCATCTGAAGACAGAAGCAGAGCCAGATTCTGAGGCACAGTACTCAGTTAAAATTAAGATGATGGACAAAGTCCAAAGAAAAAAGATTACTTCACTAAGTCGTACCGTTGTCAGAGCCCTACAGAGTTTAAGTAAAACTACAGTTGGGTTTTTATTTGTGTTGCAGTGTAGAGTAGTGCTAACAGAGTACTGTAAGCATGTGTATGTGCAGTATAACAATTAATGTCTTTTATGTGGCATTGACATTCACACCTACTGTTCAAAACTTCTGGTGGACATTTTTACATGCTTTAAATTTCTGATGTGGTACTGGGTTTTGTAGTTATTCTAGTTTGTATCACATACTAACGACATAAAAGTAAAATTCACTGCAGTATCAGTGTTTGAATCTTATCTTTTTGACAAAATGGTCACGTTACATTTGTAGTCTGATGAATTTTTAGGTGTGTCTGAATGTGCTAGTACAATTTATGACATATTTGTATGTACTTCCTTTGTATAAGTGTTATTATAATGGAAGATTTGAGGTTCCCATAGTGGCAGGTGTGAAGATTACATGTTCTGGAATGTGGTACTGTGATGTGATTACAATTTACTGATGTTTGTGAGGATGTGGTGCTTCCAGCCTCAGGGTACCAGGTCTTCTACCCCAAACAAGGAAGCAGTACATTCCTCTGAAATAACTGTTATATTTTTACCAGACTACATGGTGTCACATCCTAGTAGAGGGTACTCTTCATTATGATTGTTTAATTTAATTTGTGAATGGGCACATATGTCCTTGGAAGTTAACACATTTCTGAACAACACTTGTCACATTCTGAGACAGTTCTTGCTGAGAGAGTAAGCATGTCTGTTGCTCCGTGTTGGTGTGAACAATGTTAATATTCTACCTGCAGGAATGTATCTGATATCAGACTTCATCAAGCAGCATTCAGACACAACAGTTGTGTTCAGTGGTGAGGGTGCTGATGAGGTGGCACAGGGCTACATTTACTTCAGGGATGCGCCTTCTGCAGTTGTGGCACATGATGATAGTCTTCGTCTGCTCAGGGATATCTACTTGTTTGATGGGCTGAGAGCTGATCGCACCACGGCAGCGCATGGGTAAGGGCTGTGAAGTGTGCGATGGGAAGTGAGAAAACAGGAGGCAATAGCTGCAGTGCCAGTACTTTTTGTGATTTTTTTGTAACTGGCTTTCTTTATGGACCAGAGACCATAAGAAGCTGATAGTGGCTCAGCTGGTCAAGAAATTCCTTCTCTTTGTGATTGTATATAATGCTCTCTCTGCATGAGATGAAGACTTGAAAAAACTAATAGTGATCAAGAAATTCCTTTCCTTTTATGGAACACTGAGGGTTCATATGGTATTCACAAGAACCTTTCACCAAACCGGTTGGCTCACGGTAACACTCTACATGTATTCAGAATGTGTCTGGTGGAAAGTCAACCAGGACATCAGCTATCCTGACAGGTTTCTCATCACCTTCCTCAGCACCTCCAGGCAAATGCCAGGATAACAGCCAAAGAAAAAGAAAATAAGGCCATCACTGGTCCAGATCATAAAGCATCATGGATTCAGTCTGTTACCTCCCAATTGATTTTTAATATTTATTTTAGTACTCTTTGCCCATCTTCACCTACATCTTCAAAATGGTCTCTTGCTGTCCGATTTTTGACAGAAAACTTTGTAGTTCTCTTTTATCTCATGCATGCTGTATTTCCAAACCACAGTAAAACTCGTTTAAGAAGTCCCCAGTTTAGAAAATTTCCCACCTAAGAAGTCAGGATAAAAAAGCACCAAAATTCTCCCATTTGATTAACATTACATGTTGCCCTTTTAATACATCCCCGCGTAAGAAAATTTCCCGCCTAAGATGTAACAAATTTGACGACAAAACAATTTTTTTACCCATTTAATACATTTTCTGTTTCAAAATCTTAAAGAATTTCTCCAAGTTTCCGTTTGTTCCGTTTCCAAAACGCAGCATTCGAGTGGCGCGGTCAGGTCATAGAGGTTAATCTCCAAAATGTGTGGTGGTGTAGCATGATTGTGAAACATTTGTGGTGACTGTGTGCAGATAAGTTACAACAGCAATTCCAGAAAATAAATTCAAGACACTGCAGAGTTAGTGAAAGTAACTGGAACTACTGACCACCCCTTATGGTCTACCTAAAAGTGAACCTATGGAATCTGAAGATGTATACTGCTACTGTTTTTGAAAGAAGAGCAACAACCCATGCTTGAAAAATATTTCAAGGAAAAGTAAACATTGGGAATGAAAATTGAACTCGTGAATGAAAAGTCAGTAACAGTATAGGTAAAAGTGTAAATAAAACTGCGAATGAAAGATTACAGACAAAATGGTTAAATGGTCAGATACAAGTGAGAATGTGTTAAGATAGCTGCAAATTATACAAATTCAGCATACATATTTAATAAGCTCACAAAAAAATATAAAAATGGAACTTTTTGGTCCTACCCTTTTAAGAAATTTCCTGCTTAAGAGTCAGATTTCCTTGGAATTTTCAAAAACATCTTAACAGGGTTTTACTGTATCTTGTCCATTATTTGATCATTCTGATAATGTTAGATTAAGCTCCTTATGTAACTGTCTTCATTTTCCTAATGGTTTCCCCCATTTGATATACATATGTGTTTTCCTGCTGACACTGTTTATCAACATCCAGTCTGTGCCTTCTATTAATGACTTTTGTGTAACCCGTTGGTCGCAATTTTCATGTATTGTGGATGCGGATGTCCTATTATGTTGAATAAAGACACAGTATCCATTTTAGGTGTGCTCACAAAAAATTAACAAAAGTTAGTGTTAGCTTTATCATTCTTATGTACCAGTAATTATATGCTACATAAGAATGTCTGAAATAAAAGTCATAGATGTTAATGATATCTGTGCTTGTTTTGTGCAGAGATTTTTTGTGATTAGCCAGTTTTGAGTAACATAAAACTTGGATTTGAGATTCGTGTAAAGTGTGGTTTGTAATGGATCAGTATGTGCCAAAAAAATTGCAAACAAGTTTTAGTGTTGATCCCCCAATAACACTTTTACCACAATATGTTGAGAAATTATGTCACTGAAGTATAAGGACAACCAAACACTTTTTGTGTGTAACATTGCTTCTTGTGTGCAGTTTGGAGCTGCGTGTACCATTCTTAGACCTCCAGTTCACAAACTACTACTTGGGGCTACCAGCAGCCATGCGGCAGCCACAGGGAGGTGTTGAGAAGCATTTGTTGCGCTCTGCTTTTGATTCAACAGATCTGCTGCCCAAGTCCATCCTGTGGAGGCACAAGGAAGCATTCAGGTTTGTTGCATTCACAGACTGTCAGTCAATGTCAGCTGAGAATCCTGAATATGTGTGCATGCGTGCATATACTGGTGCACACACACATTAATCATGAAGTTTGAAATGAACGTTGTCATCGTACTTGTACTTGAGTTTCATTGCATGTGTCATGATTGTCCTGGGTTGTGTCAACTGTCGTTTTTCCGCTACTCTTAAATCACTCGGATTACGGCTTAAAACATCAGCTAATACATTATGAGCCCCTTTGATGTGGCAGCTTTTGATATCATACTGTTGAATAGCTAACAGCCATCTTGCCACTCGATCTGAAGTTATTACACACCGGTAAAGGAAAGTTAGTGCCTGACTGTCAGTATAGAGTTTCAACTTTGCAGCCACAGACGTAGATCCTGAATTTCTGTAGTGAATCAACTATAGCTAATAGCTCTTGCTCACAAGTAGAGTACAGCTGTTCGGTGGAATTTAGTACTCACATAGTTGTGGAAATAACCCTCAATTTCTCGGCCTTATCTTCCTGCATCAGTACATCCGAAATGGCCCTGGAACTGGCGTCTGTGTTAATGATGTATCCTAATTCATTATTGGGGTGAACCAACTCAATACTATGAGTGAATTTGTCATGCAGCGTTTCAAATGCTTTTTGTAGATTGCTAGTCCATTTCCACTTTTGTCCTTCCTTCAATCGTATGAGCAGTGATGAAACGAAATGTGCATAATTCGGGATAAGCTGCTGGTGGAAATTACATATCCCTAGGAATCTTCTGAGTTGCTTCTGATTTTGAGGTGGTAGCTATGCATCGCTTGTGTTCTCACTTTCCTAGCTTTACCATTGAATGCACTCACAAATTCATATTCTGCACTGGTAGCTCTAAATTTTTCATTCCGTTTCCACTTAGTCTGTTGTATAGACCTGGCTCATCAGGCACAGCTCACAGCCCATATCTAAAATGGAAGTTATTTCCTTGTTGCCAATGGTGACTTTTATCTTTGGACATTCTTGTAATTGATCTTCGGCTATAAACAGTGAATATCTTCCTTCATCAGTTAACTCTAAATCATTTTCTTCAACTTCAAAAGGTTGTTCAAAAAATTTTGACACGTTAAAATTTTCAGTTAGGCTTTTACAGTCTGTGTTACCTTCTGCATAATTAATTTGGCGTTTAAATTATCGCCATTTCCAGGATCCTGCCCCCTGCCAGCTGGGTTTGTCACCTCGTCTCTGTTGTTTCTGCAGGGTTCAAAATCCTGAGCTCTTGGGTTTAAAGGTTCCTGCTCTTGTGTACTTCTCCCCCAGCCACTTGAATGTCTGTTTCTCCAGAAATGTCGTGGTGAGTGATGCCTTGAGTCTGTGTGGTCTCACGAGCTTTGTATGTATCTCACATTTATAGCTTGTGCATTAACCTGCCATCCGCAGTTTGCGTAGTCATGTGCATTTTCTTGCGGAGGCTTCCTATGTGAATCACGCTCGTTATAGTCACAGTGTGGTCTCCTGTGTTGCTCTCGGGTAGATTCTAATGTCTGCATTTTCCCCCAAAAATGATAAGGTCTCCTGAGTGGTCTTTAAGTTACTGCAAATCGCACTGCTTTGTGCCTCCACTGAAAAGTGGTTTATCATGACTCCAACTAAATCCTTCTTCAACATTTCTGGATTCAGCATGGATGCCACACCTGCACAGCGAATGTAGTGCTCTGTATACATGTCATTTTTACTCTTATCCCAGCAGTCCTGGTAAATGTTGCACCTTATTTGAGCTTGGCACGTTTGTCCCCATAGTAAATTTGCAAATGCAATCTTGAACTTCTCGTATGTCCCAACTGCATCATATACAGTCGCAAACCACTGTTTGGCAAAGGGGTCTTTGATGGCTCTAAAGCAAAGTGGAAGTCTGAGTTCATTGGGCATTTTCTTGAGGGTAAAGTACCCGTCAAGTTCGCATAAGAAATGAATGACTACCTGTTTGGCGCTGTTCTTAAATTTTGGTAAGTTAAGTCCATTTAGGTCAGCACATTCATTAGGAACTACCATAGATAATGCATTCACATTGGTATTACAAGACATGTCAGGATCAGTATTTACACTTCCATTACATGCAGAAACATTACAGGTATTTAACCTACTCATTCTTGCTGCACAGCTGGTGTTGTCAATGTGGCTGTGTGGTGAAGCAGTTGTGTTACTGTTGCCCTGAACTGTATCTTCAGCCCTGACAAGTGAAGTGTGGTGTTGGGGTGGTGCAAACAGCTGATTGAGTTTGTGTAGATAGCCCAGCAGTGATTTTTGCCTCAGTGTGGCTAACCGCTAAATTTACCTTCTGAAATTCTGAAAGAGTATTTTGTTTCTCAGATTGTAAGGCAGCAGACACTGCCCTAATGTCACTTGTAATGCCCTCTACACTCCTTTCCAATCCTTCCTTTGTCTGCCCCAGTTCCTGGTTAATACCATCTATAGCGCTATCAGCCTGTATCTTATGCTCATTTATCTCCTTGATCAGTGCACCTGTTCTCTCATTTACCTCCTGTGTGTTCCTGTCTAACTCCTTTCTGGTGTTAATGACATGTGCAGCTACTCTTTCATCCATACCAGTACACACAGCATCAATATTCTTATGTATTCTAGCAAGCTCGATTTCAGTATCATTCCTTAGCATATTTATTTCTTGTGACCTGTTCTGAACTTCTGTTTGTAATTTTAGAGATAGCTCCTGTGTCGGTTTCTCATTATCTGCCCTGAATTGATGGGTTAAACTGAGAGCTAATTTTTCATTTTCCTTTTTCAGCTCTGCCTTTAGATTTTCACAAACTTAATATAACTTTGAATTTAAAGCTGGTGTTTGCAATTCTGTCTGCTTGCTTATCTCATCCTGAATTGGCTGTTGAACAATAGCTAGGATATCTTGCAAATGAACAGCTGACATGTTTGCCTGTTGACTGGCGCTGCCTACGTCTTCAGCTGGCCTATCATAAACAGCACTTACTTGATCTGAAATAGCAATCTGATCTGTTAGCTGATCACTATCAGCGACCAAGCTCTTTTCTAAATTTGTCACTACAGGATCGTCTTGCTCATGGTCAGTTGTGGCAGCACACTGGCTATGCAGACATTTCTCTGCCATTGTCCCTACATTCCTAAATGCTGCACACCTGAAAATGGTAATTGTTGCCACTTACTTTAGTTTCATGATTGGACTTGCTAGAGTTGACAGCAGCAATGGAAGGGATCTTGGACTGTTGTGGGAGTTGGTCACACCTTGTTGAGTGAAGGCAGTCGTTAGGATCCCCAGCTTCCTGGACTCTCAATAGCTGCTTCCACTCACATGCTGCTCCGGTGCTTGGTACCGCATCACTTTGTGCTGGGTTCCATGGAACTTCTCCCTGGTCAGTGTGGTTACACTGGTAGTCTTCCTCTGTCTACACCGGCCTCAGGTGCTGGCTTATCTCCTTCTTCAGTGGGCTGTCTTTGTTTTGCAGACATTTCGGAGTCATTATTAGCTGTTAAACTTCACATTTCGGCTGTTTTTTGTTCTTTTTCTTTTCTTCTTCTTTTTTTCTCCCCCACTGTCGGCTGTTCAATCACCCCATGTTGGGCACCAATTCTTTTTACTCTCTATAACCAACCTACCTCTTGTTCTCTTCTTCTGGTAGACCGATTACATCCAGTACTAGCTGTGGTCAGTAGAGTCATGACCTCCACTCAAGGCAGTATACCTGTTGCATGTCCAGAGGCATCTGTACCCAGGTCTTTGATTTTTGTTTGAAGAAATAATCAAATTAATAAAGTTTATGGTGGTTTAATTGAATAAAAATTGTTGTTCATTACACTTGGTTTACGCAATGTCTCATGGGACTGAAATACCTTCTCACCTAGCCAAATCTTCAAACACAATGACAGTTTAATTATGATTAATTTTGACAACACTTCACTTTATTTTTATTTCTTCACCCAAAATGTACAAATTTCTGATTTTGAGTGTGTCACTTGATACTTGTTCAGGAAATGCAATTTTGCGTCTTCCCTGATTGCTGGACAAAATGAGAGAGAGCTGCGTTCCTCCGTTTCCCATATACGTCCTAATTTAAAAAAAAAGCTCACGTTTTTCCTATTGGTTGCATGATCTGAAAAACCCCCATGGGTACTTCAAACAAAACAACTGCCGTCCAAATGCTCCTACACCATGACTTACGGCTACCCGACCTGTCAACTTCTCAAGTCACATTGTCTTGCAGTTTCAAAAGTCCTTTGTCCCCCCATTTCCTGTCCGGTCAGGTCACTGGCTGCTAGTCCATAACTTCCTGTAAACATTACATGTGTTTCAGTTCATTTACTTATCCAAAACAAAATATAATTTTTAAATTAATTTACATACCATAATTCTCAATTAAACTCAAACCCTGCCCGTACAAGCTTTACAAACATTAAAATTTCCACCCGACTGCATACCTGCATAACTGACTTCACTGATTCTAAGTGTAATCTCCAGTACCACTAATTGTTTCAGACAGGAGTGTGCTGGAGCCATAATCATTAACATGCCACATCACATCTCCCTTTTTTATGTGATCATCACATGTCATTGCCTAGTGAAGTACATGCTAAAAGGAAAATCGGGTGTTTCGGATTGCTTGTGTTTTTCCCATATCCTAGGAAAGTTTCTAACTTGAGTTTTCCCCAAGCATGGTTGGAATTGCAGTAAAGTATGTAGGTCTTCATAATATTCAGTGGTATTAAATTTCATAAAAATCTGTTGAGCCATTTCCGAGTTGTGAGTTACATACGTGTGAACAGAGGTTTAAATTAGCACTCTGTAGGGGGATGAATAATGCCTGCAAAGACTCAAGGAACAAGCTCAGCCCAGTCAGATATTACATGTGCGCACACACGTGCCTGCACACAAACAGATTATAATCCCGTTTTTCAGTTCTGACTAGTAGAGCTAATAAGAATTTTATAGCTGGCACTGAACATGTGAATTAGTAATTAAAAATTTTGTGGCACACCTTGAGCTGTCAGGGCCTCTGTCATGTTTGGTATTGCAGTGCCAGGCCAAATCCAAGAATCCAGTCAGTTTTAAAGTCTAAAATTGGCTGTCTAAGGGAATGTCCACCTTAAAAATCACATTCCAATCCAGTATAGGACAACGTGCAACACTTCTGAAACTAAAACAAAACTGATGCAGTATTGTACTTCAGAATGCAGGGACATATTTTAAATTACATCATGCATCACCTTGCATTTGGTCCACTTCACATGATGGCAGGCATTGCAGTAATTGTTGCTGTTCCAGTTTGCCATAAGTAGAAGCTAACACATTTTCATTTAATGTATTGCAATTAATATTAGCGTTTTACTTCCTGTATTGAAAGAAGGTGCTAGAAGTGTTTCCTTCTGGCTTGCAGATGTGTGTCACATGTAACAAACATGTTGGTCATTGCTCATTGAAGTTTTGCTGGCAAAATTGAAACCACTATGCAGAACGCATGTGCAGATTGTCTTCAGTGTAATTATTGTTACTACACAATTTAACATGCCCCATGCAAAAATTGTGTGGGTTCAGGTCTAGTGAATGAGGCCACATCCCCAGCTGATTATTCTGTGACCAGAAACACTGTAAAAAATGTACAGAATTGTTTACAGTGCAAGCCATTACATTATCTAACTTAAAAAAGACATAGTTTCTCTCATAACCAGACAGGTGTTCAGGGCTGACTAGTCCTAATTGCACTCATAGCCCACTACATCATCATATAATCGCACTTTGTGTGTAATCATTGAATTTTCTGCAGACCAGTACCTATTACTCCAAGAGTTTACATGTACACTCAGATGAAGCCAAGCTGCACCATTAATAAATTGAGTATGAGATGTATTTCTGTAGCATGCACGCTCTGGAGATACTGGTACACAGATTTCAGTCATACTTCAGGATCTGTGTTGTAGATTTTATGAACCAGAGTTGCCTTCTATGGATGCAAGTGCAGCTTTTTCTTTCTTTCTTTCTTTCTTTCTTTCTTTCTTTCTTTCTTTCTTTCTTTCTTTCTTTCTTTCTTTCTTTCTTTCTTTCTTTCTTCATATTGATGACGTTTGCTTTTTGCAAATTCAGCCAGTGATTTTCTTGGAGATGTCTTTGATTTAACACCAATTTGATCCAGTTTTTTCTCATCACCTCTTTCTGTGTGGGCTCCTGCAACCAGACAAGAAGTGGCTGGTGATTGTGGGCATTTAAAAATATTGGCTCTGTGTGTGAATTGAAAGTACCACTGGTGCGCATCTTGAACAAGTTTAATCCATTCCACATCAATGTAACTGACATTCTCATGATACAGCTTAAGAAATCCTAAGTAAAGACTGATGATCCCCTGCTTGGTCTGGCTTTATATGAAGTGCTGGAATATTTCCAGTTTTCCATTTACAGTAAAATCTGTGATATTCGGCATCTCTGGGACCAAAGGTTTGCTGGATATCACAGTTTTCTGGATATCAGAATATTATACTCAGTATGTATCTTAGTGTGCATAGCAACCTCATGGACAGACCTAACCATTTACCTTTCACTTGATATCCTCTTTTCCACTTTTTACCAGCCCCTTCCATGACAAAAATGAGATATTTCAAGCACTGCACTGTAACACCCTGTAACAAGTGAAGGCAATAAAACAACTGATCTTACCACACTACAGTATCTGACCACCACTCGGAGTAATGGGAACAACACATGAGCCGGTCGAATTCTCGGAACAGGGGCTGGTGCTACAGGGTAATGCAAAAGTGAAATAGAATGGTGCTGTTTTTCAGTTTGCTGGTTAATAGAGATTTCTGGATAATCCAATACCAGATGTCGCAGATTTTACTGTAGATACTACATTATAATTGTTTTCAGTGATGGAGTGGCATCAGCAAAAAAGTCACTGTTCCAAGTGATCCAGGAGCTGGTTGACTCCAAGTGGAGTAATGACATGCTGGACAAGGAACGCAGCAAGTACTCACACTGCACACCAACCACCAAGGAGGCTCTGTATTACAGGTATGTGTTGTTTTGTACGTGGTGTAATCAAATGGTTTCCAGACTGACTGCAAGATGACACTATGGCTGCTAGCACCAACTTCTATCACTAAATATAAGTAAGCAGAATCTGCTGAATAATATCCTGCTTGGAAAAAGGCTGTAGTGCTTTTGATTGTTGAGAAATGTGTTATTAAGTTCAAGTGTGTGTTGTTCCATTTGTGATTTTGGCATACCTGCAAAATGGCAGACTTGAAAGTAGAGCATATCTGCATAAAATTTTGCTTTAAACTGGGAAAAAATCCTGTGGGAACTTCCATAGCATTGAATGTAGTATTTTGAGAGCAGACAATTGTAGAAACACAAGCTCTTGAATTGTTTTCCAAGTCCAACAGCAGTGTGACCTCTGTAGATGCTGGCCACTTGGCATGTCCATTAAACAACAAAACAGATGAAATTGTAGAATGAGTGAAAGAATGTTTCCCAAACACAGGAAAATCACTACCTTTCAAGTTTATGACATGTTGGAAATTTCATTTGGATCAGTTCGGAGCATTTTGAAAGAGAGTCTGAACATGGATCAGAGCTGACAAGTTCGTGCCCTTCCAGCTGAGTGAGGAGCAGAAGGAGAATTGTGTCAGCATGTGCCAGGACTTTCAAGAGAGGCTTGAAAGAGACCAAGAACTCTGTGTAAATCCTTTCTTTTCCCAAAACTAAAAATGGCATTGCTGGGTAGCACGCTCAATGATATCACCATCATCCAAGCAAAATCACAGCACACATTCCTGAGTTTCAAACAGTGCACTTCACCAAGTGCTTCAAACAGTGGTGTGATCGCTGGGCGTCTGTATAAAGTCCCACAGAGATTACTTTGAAGGGGACAGAATTGATTAGAAGGTAGGTGCTGTTGCTGTGGAGAAATAAATTCAGCCCCGAAACTATCTGACCACACCATGTATACTTGTATATGTCTAATGTTTGCTTAGTAGTGTTATGTGTTATTTGAGGTTCTCAGAGCAGTGAGTGTTAAGATTGTTTCCTTCTGGAAATGTGATGCAGTGTAGTTCGGTAGATTTGTAAAGGTAATGAGTCCCTATGCACACCATGAAAGCCTAAGAGGAGTGGAGGTGTAACTCTACTCATTCTTCACCTTGACACTAACTGGAGGTGAGTGGTCAGCTGCTCCACTCTCTAACTGCCCTACCACAGTCCCTAATAGCCATTGAGTAGGAGGCTGGGGCGGCTCCAGATGTGGTCTGTAAACTTCAGAGAAGAGGAAACCCCCTTGCCTCTGCCAGAATCAAACTAGAACTCTTCTGTTGTCCAGCCTGTAGCCTGGTCACTGTACTGGCAATGCTGTCACAGCTCCTTTGGTACACTGATGAACTTAAGAGGCTTCTGATGTTAGGCTGTGTCTTGGTTTCTCTAACCAAGCTCATACTGGGTCCCATTTACTCTTACCCTTCTAAGGTCTTCTAGCCTTTTACTCCCCTTAATAACAACAACAACAACAACAACAACAACAACAACAACAACAACAACAACAATAATAATAATAATAATAAGTGGTCCCGATAGTAATCTCAGCCACGTGAATAATTCCAAAGTCACTGTCACAAAGTCTACAGAGACTTAACCTGCACCCAAACACATATATACAAATGCAGAAAGTGGTAATTCTTGGCACATGTTCAATTGTAAGAAATTTCCTAAATTACACATAAGACTACCGAGCCTAATCCTGTTGATGAAATATCCCAGGATAGGTGAATATTTCCCAGCTAAAGCTGAGAAGTGAGAAATTCGAACAACAACAACAACAACAATAATAATAATAGAGTGTGTGTTCAATTACACTTCAACATAGGGGTAAAATTAGACAGTCAACTCTGGTACGAACATGTACCAAAATCAGTAGAAACAAGTCAAGTGGGCAAGGTAACCATATTATGGAATCAACAAGTGCAAACCAACTGAACGATCCCCAACAATAAACCAGACATCATAAGCCGGGATAATGAAAAAGGAACATGTATGCTAATTGATGTAGCAATCCCAGGAGACAGAAATGTGATAAAGAAAGAAGCCGAGAAGATTTTAAAATATAAAGACCTTGTAATAGAAATCCAGCGCATGTGGAATGTAAAAACAAAGGTGACGCCAGTTATAATAGGAGCAACTGGAACCATTTCAAAATCCTTCAGAAAATACTTGAGCAGCATACCAGGAAAGCACGATATCAAGGAACTACAGAAAACAGCTATATTGGGCACAGCGCACATACCGCGGAAAGTGCTAATGTAGAAGCACAAAGGAACTTAATATTGAAGACAGCATTATATGCACCATTAATAGTATGCGCGGAATAGCTGCGACACTGTATACCCTAGAAACATGGTTTGTTTCAGGTATATAAGTGTGAATACCCTGCATAAAGGAGATGATAATAATAATAATAAAATTTATGCAGGGTATTCACACTTGTATACCTGAAGTAAACATGTTTCTAGGATATACAGTGTCGCAGCTATCCTGCACTTACTATTCATGGTGCATATAACACCGTCTTCAATATGAAACTCGTTTGTGCGTCTACATTAGTACTTTCCGAATTACGTGTGCCGTGCCCAATATAGCTGTTTTCTGCAGTTCCTTGATTTCATGCTTTCCTGGCATGCTGCTCAAGTATTTTCTGAAGGATTTTGAAATGGTTCCAGTTGCTCCCATTATTACTGACATCACCTTTGTTTTTACATTCCGCATTTGCTCTATTTTTATTACAAGGTCTTTATATTTTAGAATTTTTTCGGTTTCTTTATCATGTTTCTGTCTCCAGGGATTGCTACATCAATTAGCATACATGCTCCTTCCTCATTATCCTGAATTATGATGTGATTATTGTCATCTTCGTCGTCATCATCATCATCATCATCATAATCATCATCATCATCTCCTCCTTTATGCAGGGTATTCACACTTGTATACCTGAAACAAACCATGTTTCTAGGGTATACAGTGTCACAGCTATTCTGCGCGTACTGTTAATGGTGCATATAACACCGTCTTCAATACTGTACTCTTGTGTGCTTCTACATTAGCAGTTTCCAAAGTATGTGTGCTGTTTTTATTATTATTATTATTATTATTATTATTATTATTATTATTATTATATGCACAGGTGTTTAAGGAGAAATGTTGTAAATAATATCAATGTAAGGTTGAATTCTCAATCCCCTTTGTAAGAATTTTTAAAGTTATTGCATAAATTCCTTGTATGTGTTTTACTATAGCCTGATGATGGCATACCATAAAACCAAAACTTTTACCCACAGTGAAAAACAAGGCAATTTGGTTTATTAACAAACCGTTTCGTTTCACTGGTCTTTTTTACTACGAGTATGTAAATCCAATCAAAATGGACAGAGTTATTTTTAAGCTGTGATCCATTCAAAGGCTGCAGATGTTTAACCACCTTTGTCCAGGAATGGTAGTTGTGGATGGAAATTAAAGGCAGCTGTAAAGTGATTTACCCCTCTCCTCTCTGCAGTCTGCCTGATGTAACTGATTTGCAGGGAGGTGTTTGAGAAGAACTTTCCAAACCAGGATCACTTCATGCCTTACTTCTGGATGCCACAGTGGACTGATGCAAAGGATCCATCAGCACGGTTCATCAGCCATTATGCAGCTGACAAACAATAATACCTTGAAAATTAGGGATGTGCAAATTTCAAATTTCAGACTTTTGATGGACTGAACTGACATCATTTCCAGGACATGCTATGTCTGCTTTGTCTAAACAGCCATACCATGTCTCCAAGATGTTTTCCAAGTTCACACAGTTTGTAAAATATTTGACCTTGTAATCAACAGGTGACAACTTTAGGCTCTTGTGTAGTTTTTCTTTACCCAGAGAAATTATTTTATTTATAGATACATGTATACACTAAGATGACACTGCTAACAGCAGGGACTTTACTGCCATTTATATGTAGCTTCAAAGGCAGGCAGGTGCCATCTACAGAAGTCTTCAAGGAGTTAAAAATAAATTCAAAGCAATGTAATACAGGATGTTGCACTTAAAACCAACCCGCTTGCACAGTAAAATCAGGAAAGTGGGCCAGTTTTAAGTGGAACATTCTGTATGTAAGATGAAGCATGAGTCTGGAAATTGTGTGTTCGCACATCTCTAGCAGAAGTAGTTTGGGCTCTGATCAGTGTAATCAGCATATCAGAATAAAAAATGTGATCCTCATGTCTTACTGTGAAAAGTCTGAAAACAAAAGGAAGTCATAACTTGTGTATGGAAGTCAGCTGTTCCAAATGTCACTTGCTGTTCAAGTGAGATGCATGTGTTCATGTGTAGAAAATGCAGAAAATTCCTTTGCTGTACGACTCATAACCTTTTATGGAAATATGTGGGAATGCCAACAGTTCTGCACCCCTGGTATGTAAACTTCAGGTTTTTAATTTTCTGGCAGAGAGCTAATTCACCCCACAGTATGAGAGTAACTGTAGCAAGAGGCCCAGTGGCAAAAATAGAAGCCATATTTTAAACACAGTGTTTTTATGTTAAAAAAAAGCTAGGATAATGGAGAATTTAAATGAACAGCCTTACACACTGTGTTACATCATCATCAAAAACTAAACACAGGTAATATAATTTTGCCAGAATAACAAACTTTGATTCTTGAACACATCTGTTACAAGTGCTTAAAGAGTCAAACTTGCATCTAAGCCCTCAACCCAAATGATGTTTAACCTTTAAACACCTGCGATTTAAATGCCCTGTGCTGTCAGCGGACCAGAATTTTCTCTGGGGATTTAAATGTTTGTTGCTGTGGTTAGGAAAATTTTGAATATCTTGAAGAACATTAACACTGCATCTATGAAATAAATTGTATTTATTCAAGTAAAGCATGGAGAACACAGTAATGCATATCAGAATTTATTATAAAGTGTTTTGAAGCAATATGAAAGAAACACTTCTCTAAGAGACAGAAATTTTTGTAGTGGGTTATGTTTCGTTCTCTTTAGCCTTAAATTCAGGCTCCTTTCTCCTGAACTCTTCCCGAATCTCGAGGGAAAATATTTCTGTAAGGCTCTACTAACAACTAGGTTTACAGTTATACAACCATGAGGAATCTGACCTGCGAGAGGAAACGCATGTTTCTCGGAATTTGCACCAGTGCCCGCACTCTTTCAGTGTTTGTCGCACACTGCAGTGATCCTGTCAGTAGTGAAAACCATTTCTTATAAGCAAGTACTCAGCACCATGGCTCGCAGGAGAATACTTCATGATGAAGACATTGAATCGTAGCTGATCTGTGACACGGATTCGGATGAGTATGTTGAGGACTCACAGTCAGAAGAAGATGAAGATGACTTTGCTGATGAACAACCACCACCACCACCAATACAACAACAACGACAACGACAGAATATGAAGTGGGGGCTGCAGTCTCAAGCTAACCAGCCTTATGTCCATCAATATACAGGCGGTGACAGAGGCAAGAGGCATAATGAAGCACCGCATATCAATAAAGATTCATCACCGCTTAGTGTTTTCATGCTCTATTTTGCGTCTGTTATTGATCTGCTGGTGACAGAGACTAACAGATACTACCACCAGTATTTGGACAGATGAGACGAAACACCAGCCCCACTTCCTGACATAACGAACTCTGAAATGTTTCTGTTTCTAGCAATCACCGTACAGATGGGCCATGACATATGCGACAGACTCAGGGACTATTGGACAAGGACAGAACAATTCTTTACATCTTTCTACCCCAATACAATGACATGAGACTGTTTCTTGCACATTTTACGTTACTTGCACTTCACAGACGATGACAAAGAAATTGACCACAATGACGAAAACTATGACAGACTGTGGAAAATTATGGAAATGTTTGATATGCTCAATGTTGCGTATTCCAAATTTTACAACCCTTCTGAAAATTTGGCAATTGACGAGGTGATAGTACTTTTCAAAGGGAGGGTTGTATTCAAACAGTATATTCCAAAGAAACACAAACGATTCGGAATTAAAATTTTCAAACTCTGTGATGCCGCTGGCTACACATATGACATGGAAGTGTACTTGGGTAAAGACAGACAATGTGCCACAACAGACATGACAGCGACCCATGCCACAGTGAAACAACTGATAAGAAAAGTAAACGGGCGTGGCCATAAGTTATATATGGACAATAACTTTTCTTCTCCTGACTTATATAACGATCTGACAAAACATAAAATAAACTGGCGCGGTACAGTTAGACCAAACCGTAAAGGAATGCCAGACGACTTCAGAAGCAAGACACGGAGACTCAAACGGGGCGACGTTAGGGCCAGGACAAATGGTGACTTGACAGCAGTGCTTTGGAAGGACAAACGTGACGTACACATGCTGACAAATATGCACGTTTCACCAGCAGAAGGTGACTTTTGTGATGAGAGTGGAAACGCCCTGAAGCCAGCCATTGTGGAGGATTACAATCGACACATGGGTTATGTTGACAAAAGTGACAGAATGGCCAACAGCTACAGCATCAGTCACTGTACGTGGAAATGGACGAAGAAACTGTTTTGTCATCTCCTTGACCTCACAATTCTGAACAGCCACATTCTGTTGAAGTCTTGTGGTTCTAAACTTTCACACAGGGACTTCCGACTGACACTTGTCAGGAACATGGTAGAGTATGCTGGACCGCAGCCACGCCCACTAAAACCTGTAGGTAGGCCATTGGCTTTGGCGAAAAGAATTGGTTGCCTAGAGGCAAGCAGTCACCAACGTTGGCCTACTACAACTGAAAAGAGAATGGACTGTGTAGTGTGTCATGCCTGTACAAAAAAGAGACGCCAAATTCAGATGAAGTGCGAAGCGTGTAATGTTGGACTGTGCATATCAGGATGCTTCAAAGACTACGACACAAAGGCACAGCTCTAGGTGGTAATTGCAGCGTCGTGTTACAGGAGAAGTCGTCTGCACAGAACATCTAACCATAAGGTATGGAGTAATTTCTGTAACATGTAACTTTCTCCTGACAACGAATGATACACTGCCTTTAATGGGTGAGCTGTTTCATTTTTGCTTCAAATACTGGAGGGTAAATACAGCTGGAAGCTTTTAACTTGTTTGAATATTTGCACAAATATATTGTGAAAAAACCAGTCCTCAAACTTATTCTGTGTGTAAAAGCACGGGCTAGAGCAGTGAATAAATTATATGTCTACCAGACGGGAGATCAGGGTTCAGTTCCCGGAAAGTACATAAATTTACATGTCAGCTCGTACAAATCTTACCTCGATCCTACCAGCTTTGTATTTGGTGGGTATCTGGGGCACGTGAATGTACAGATGCCCAAGCATGAAGTTGAATACACTCTAAACAGTGTTGAATAAACTATTTTATTATATATTACCTCCGCGCCCCTGTACGCCTCCTTGATATGAGGCACAACTGCAGAATTCCTTTAAAGTTTGTAGTATGTATACATAGCATTTACACACTTATGCTGTCCAGCCAATATCGTATTTAATGCGAAAAGCCTACATATATATTTTTGGACAAAAATGTCCGTTTTGGTATTCACAACTACACATAACGATGGACAGATTTGTCCGTTTCGGCACTTAAAGGTTAAACACTGATTGGGTTCCAAGTCCCAATTGGACCACCCCTCTGCATGAAGAAGGGAAACATTTTTTTTTGTGTGTGTTTGCACCCTACTTGAGAAAGGACTTCCTGACCATCAGACCATCTCAAATATTACCCACATCCCTCCAGTCACGACTGTCAGAATTTGTTACGAGAACCAGATCTTTGGAAGTTTCATTTGGCATTCACATTTTGTGTTGATGCACTTACGGGTTTAACCTCTGAGCCAAGGCACGTGTGACTTCTGAGCTATGCTTTGTGTGGGTGTTTTGTTCCCCCAAAAACCTTGATTAAATTTTACTGAGTAAGAATTAGGTAAAGTTTTGTAGAAACTGATCAGTCAAAGAAGGTAGACCGTCTTTTGTTGCCTAACCAATCACAGGGGTCATAAATATGTCAGAAGGTGTCACCTTGGATAATGAGATGGGTGAAAGGACAGGATTCGAAATTAAGGCACAAGAGAAGACAGATCCCAAGAAATTAGCAAATGGGCAGGAAGTGAGTCTGAAGGAGACAGTGAATTACATCTAAGATTTTTCTTTATATGCACTTGTGAGTGTAGATATATTTTAAGCAAAATTCAGGATAAATCAAAGATAGTGGGAGGTGTTGCATTGTCCTTACAATGTTGACTTGACGATGTTGATGTCCTGTAACCCTGATAAGACAGAGAGAAACATGCTCACCGAATCACAGCAAGACCATGCTGCTGATTTCACACTTTTTCACCTATAGAAATGTAAGGTGGGAGATCAAAAATGTCTGTCTTGTACATAGTGGGCGCAGTGAACATCACCATGGACAGCAACAACCCTAACATTGATATCCTCGAACAAGAGTATGTAGTGTCAAAGTCCACATGACCATACACTAAGTATGTAATTCTGTTAGCTTGTTTTGGTTTTTAGAAGGCATTTTTTTAGTCTGCCTCTTTGACTATTACTGATCTCATCGATCAGTAATAGTCAAAGAGTTGATGAACTGGTTCATCACATTTGTTGTTGTAACAGAATTTCACACTCAGGCATGAATATGTATTTGTATATGCATGTTTGTATGTATGTGATTAACACTAACTGCAGCAACTGAGTGTTTCTGAATTATACCTTCATAATTCGTCTCCAGGACATAAGCACTGTCCCTCCAAATGCCTTTAGAAAAGAAAGGTCAGATGAGTTTACAAAGCAGCATTGTCACATCAGCGATCCAAAATGTTGTGTTTCCATTAAGTTCTGGGTGTAATATATTCAGTTTGACTGTGCCATGGAATCTACAGAATTGCAGACACTGCAATGAAATTTAGGAGGGACAGCAAAATACATTAGGGTGGGCCACAGAACAAATGAAAATGTACAGTGAAACCTTGATTTAATTTCCTTGAATTAGTGTTTTCCTTAATTTTACTCATGTTTTTATCGGTCCCTCAGAAGTCCTGGAAGAGGAACATTATACGAGGGCTGATTGAAAAGTTTTAAGAATGCTTCTATTTCTCTTTCCCGATATTAGACGTGGCAACACTGTACTAGGTCTTCTGAAAGTCATACATTGAGGTGTCTGAACCTGCTGTTGGACAGCTGTGGCCTTTAGTATTTGGTCACAGCGAGTGGAAGCACCAAGTACGTTTTGTCATGGCAGATGAGGAAGACGTCTCTGTGAAAATACGGCAGAGGTGTATGATTGAATTTTGTGTTAAACTTGGGAAGAGCGGTAATGAAACACTTGAAATGTTACGGCAAGCATATGGTGGTGAAACACAACCGTGCTGCAGTATTTCAGTGGTGGAGGCACTTCAAAGACGGTAACACGCGAGTGATCGACAAAGCACGTTCTGGCAGGCCATCCACTGCGGTTACGGATGTGAATATTGCCAAGGCTGCGGAGCTGTTGGAAAATGACCGAAGGCTAACGTTACGCGAATTTCTGGCTTCACTGAACATCTCCTTCGAACGGACTCATCACATTGTGACAGAGATACTGCAAAGGCGTCGTGTGTGTGCCAGGTGGGTACACAGCACTCTCACAGAAGAGCAGATACAACGACGAGTTCGGGTGTGCACGAACACTGTTCAAATCTCTGAGACGATTCCAAATTTCTTAACCTCGATTGTGACGTGTGGCGAATCGTGGATTCATCATTATGACCCGTTATCAAAACAACAGTCAAGTGTGTGGAAACACTCGAATTCGCCACCACCCAAAAAATTCCGTTCATCTCTCTCGGCGTGTAGTCATACTTTTGCTGTTCTTTGATGCGCACGGGATGATCTTACAGCACTGGGTTCCCCGTGGGCAGACGGTGAACGGCGACTATTATGCAAACGTCCTGAAACCGCATTTGCGTGGAGCCATGAGGAAGAAAAGACCGGATTTGCTCAAGAAACAGTGGTTTTTGCTCCAGGATAATGTCCGGCCACATATTGCTGCTGTGGCATTGGCAGCACTGACTAAAATTGGTGGGACAGCACTAAAACATCCTCCATATAGCCTGGACTTAGCGCCATGTGATTTCTGGACATTCCCAACACTGAAAAGGCAACTGGGCGGAAAGAGGTTCTCTTCAGATGATGAAGTGAGAAACGCCACAAACGCAGTGCTAAAAGGGATGTCGCAAAACAATCTATTTCATGTGTTTGAATCGTTTATAAAACGCTGTAAAAAATGTACTAAATGTGAAGGTCGCTACTTTGAAAAATAAACAATTGTAGGGCCTGTAGAGTCATCTGATTCTGAATAAAAAATCAGCCTTGAAACTTTTCAATCACCCTTCGTACTTTATATTTCTTGTATTTAGATTTGTTCTTTCTACCCACATCTTTGATTTTATGTGCAAATTGAGCATAAGTTGGCCTGTTACTGTTATTTTCAGTATTTCAGTTGGAATCAGGAAAGAAAGTTGATTTTGGTTATAATTTCC
Source organism: Coptotermes formosanus (assembly GCA_013340265.1). Taxonomy (NCBI): domain Eukaryota; kingdom Metazoa; phylum Arthropoda; class Insecta; order Blattodea; family Rhinotermitidae; genus Coptotermes; species Coptotermes formosanus. The sequence goes on along the minus strand of BLKM01000254.1, from coordinate 1,606,230 downwards.
TGTCTCCTTTACTGTCTATACTTACACTTCATACATGATCCATACCATCCATGCTACATATTCTGTGGCATCAGGCACATGCTTGGAGAGCAGAAGCTTGCATCATTGATGACCTGTGCCTGCATCATACCAGCGCCAAGCCTGCATAGTTACAAGTGACTCTTGATGCAAGCTGCTGTTGGCTTTTTGAATCTGCTGTGAATTAAACTGGCAGACAGGTTTATTTACATGATTTCTTTCTAGTTATGATTCATTATAGTGCTCACAATTTCCACATTAATTAAGTCGCCCTGTTAATATTGCTTTGTGAATCTACTGGGAATGAAACTAGCAAGCAGTTTTATTTTAATTTGTGGTTGCAGTCCATTTTTCATCCATGATTGACCCAAAGAAGAGGAAAGCAGCCTCTATTGAAGAAAAAATGGACTTTCTAGCCCAAGTAGGTGCTAGTAAGGTAATATGTGTTGGACTGGCTGCCAAATTAGGAATTGTGCTACCAACTTTGAGCACAACAGTCAAAAAGAGGGAAGGTGCCACAAAGTGTTGTGTAGAATATGGCAGGTTTTCTTGTCAAAAGAACAACCTGCAACAGACACCATTTCAAGAACTGAAGAATCTATTGGCTGCATGCTTGAAACAGGCTAGAACTAGAAATGCAGTGACCAGTTGCTCACTGCTGAAAGAAAAGGCTCTACACATTGCCACAAGGTTGGGTATTAAAGTTTTTACAGCCTCTAATGGATAGATTGATGCTTTCAAACAGCAACACACTGTTGTGTACAAAACCTTATCAGCAGAATGCAAAAGTGTAGAGTCTGTTAACAGTGGAGGTATGGAGAAATGAACAGTTGCTGAAAATTATTGAGAGTTATGAACACACGTAGTACTGATGAGACTGGGCCGTTCTTCAGGCTTGCACCAAACAAGACATTGCGTTTCAAGGGGGATCCATGCACTGGTGGAAACAAATCCAAGGAAAGGAGAACAGTTCTGTTAGCCTGCAATGCCAATGGCACTGACAAACTCCCACCCAGGAGTGGTGCGGCCGCCCCAGGTGACAAAGTCCATTGGAGGCAAAATGGGCGGAAAAATGAATATTTCAAATAAAATAATTTAGGTCCCTGGGCTTAACAAAATTTAAAATACGGGCTCGAAAAACTTGGCCGGCGGCGGCAGCGTTGTATCGTACTACAGTGACACTGCATAAAAAATGAGGCGCATAAACAAAGTATACATTCTGACCTATATTTTGTGTTTCGTTTCATTTCGATTCCATGTCTGGATGTAAGGGTACGAATATGGAGGCATCACTTTCCTGACTTCCTATGTACATTCGCAACTCCCGCCGCCTTTGCACGCAATTCACTTCCCCTATGATCCGTTCGCCAACCGCTGACCCATGCGTAACTGCACATTAATGCAACTACAACCATCACAGCCCATCTAACCGCGGTCCCACCCAGCAAGAGCAATCACGCACTCGCGGATCGTGGAGTCATCCACAGCATTCATCGATTCTTGTGTTCGTGAAAACCACGGCGTGTTATATTACGCTTATATTCACGGAGCTTTGGTTCCCGAAAACCATACTGTTTTCCGAAAACAGAGCCTACAAAGTAACCGTGGAATCCAATAAACGCAGATATGTTCTCTTATCCGTGGGGTTTCGTCGAGAGTAGTCATTTTGCAAGTGGCGAGTTTATGGGTACGTTTTGCTTAAGTGTCAGTGTTAAACATTAGTTTAGTATGTTACATGAAGAGATACAAAAGATGTACTGGAGTGTAATGTAAAAATTCATAACTACAATACACGAAGAGAACTGGATCTGAATGTTCACTTTTGCAAGACACGCCGGGCCTTGTCGGGAAAAGTGTTGTGAACCTCGGGGAAATAGCCACTAATCAAATGCCACATGACAGCATATTGCTTTACGATCGTTGGATGGTAGAATGCTCATACCACGTTGCCAAAACTGAAACGGAAGAGTTATTACGAGGTGATCCGTGGTGCGAAAGAATGTGCGGTAGTTATACTCGATAAAGCGTGTTGCTTTTGCAAGTTCGAGAAGCCATTTAAAGATTTAATGGTTTGCGGTCACAAGTGCAATATTACACACTTAGCATTCAACGACGGACAAAGTCTAGGTAATTCTTAGTCTTACAATGTAGAGCTAAACACGCGTGTTATGACTGAGGGACTACGTAATACCGTCTTGAGTCTTGGTTTCCTTTGGCACCGTTTACGTAACTTTGCTTAGTCCAAAGATTTGAACTTTATACAGAATGGATTTTGTATATTTTTTTTCTACATTGAGATCTTACAGTGTATACGGTTGATACAGAATAACATGGTTAGGTTAGGTTAGGTTAGGTTAGGTTAGGTTAGGTTAGGTTAGGTTAGGTTAAGGTTGTTTGAAATTTAATTAAGTAGTGAGGTATTGCCATTTTACTCTACCAACTTCTGATGAATTATGGTGGGACACAAAAGACACTGTGTAATATTTTTTAGTAATTACATATGTAAAATATTCTGTAGTACATGTTTTATATTAAGATGTTGTTGCAGCTATGGGTGTGCAGAGCACATTTTGTTAGGGTGTGCATGGAGGGAATTTTATTTTTCATATTTTAAAGATAAACATTTGTTGAATACTTAGTCATGAAGGACATTATTTTTATTCACCAAACAAACTAAAGAAAGTGAAATTTAACTGATTTTCAAATAATGTTACTTAAAAATACAAACTTAAAAAATGAGGCACAAAATACAAAATTTTAGACATTAGTGTGTGCATGGGGACACTCAGCACACCCCATATGCACATCTGCGGTTGTAGCTAGTAATAAAATAGACGATGTGGAAAAAGTTGTGCATTACAGGATCTGTTGATGTGCTGTCGATTGTATTCATAACATATGAAAAGGTGAGGTAAAGTGTACCCCATAACCTGACATGAAGGTACAGAGGGGAGCAGAGGTATAATGCTTCTGTTTCTTTAACCTCAGAGCTAGATGGGGTGGATGATTAACTCCACCTTACCTTATTCAAAAGAGCCCCCTGTTTGCCCCTGTAGTGATCCAGATTAGTCCAGTCCACGTTCTCCCATCCTATTTCGTTAAAATCTGTTTTTATAGTATTCTCCCATCTGTACCTAGATTTTGCAAGTGGTCACTTTCTTTCAGGTTTCCCCACCCAAACGCTGTATGCATTTTTCTTATCCTTCATATGTGCCACATGCCCCCTCCCTTTCTCATCCTCATTGATTTTAACACCCGAATAGTGTTTGGTGAGGAGTAAAAATCGTGAAGCTCGTCATTATGCCGTTTTCTCCTGTGCTCCATAGCTCCAGATATCTTTCTAGAAACCCAGTTCTCGAACTTCCTCAGCCTGTGTTCTTCCCCTAATGTGAGAGACTTTGTTTCCTTATTACAAACAAGAAGTATTTCGGTAATCGTCGTGTATGTTCGGAGGATCATTGTTTAATAATATACACATAGCGACACATTTGTTTATCTCGAAAACCACAAGAATTACGGAAAAAAATGTACAGAAGATAAAATGAGTCATTTTTACCAACAATTTTTTTTCGAAACATTTTTCGCTTCGATAAATATTTAGTGTATTTCGCCCGAGAAGAAAGCAGATGCCTATGACGTGCTTGTAAAATGGTCGTTTAAAGATTCTGGCGGGGCGAAAATCAATTAAGCTTACAACTATCAGATGCGTTGAAAATCGTTTCAGTGGCTGCCACGTTTCGTGCATATAGATGGACGGACGGAAGGAACTATTTTAAGAGGCGCTCCTCTGGGCTTTGTACGGGCATAAAATGCACTATCATGACTGTCCGCATGTAACAACTCGAGAAGCACTGAGTGGGTTTTCATGAAAATTATTATTGATTTTAGTAACATTTGTGGACATACTTCTACACCAGTTCGTTTGATATTGCGCAATAACAGACATTTTTTCATGAAAACCTACACGCGTTTCTTGATCGAAATTCGCGAAATACATACTGACGCAAAAAACGTTTTGAACAAATGTTGTGTTTTATGGTCAACACATTCTCCGTAAATTTGGAGATCAGGATGAGCGAAGGCTTCAGATAATGTATGTACCTCTGTCCACGCTGTGGTTTGAAGATCCATTTCGGTATTGCTCTTCGTAATGGCGTGCTCCTTGTGAACAATCCACGTGATGACCCCGTGCCCAGCGCTGCATCCGCACTTTTGTACGTTGAGTTGGCGCGATTCGTTGTGATAGCGGGAAGTGCGACGAGGGTCACTCGTGAAGCGTGGATTGCGTGGTTTCGTGGCGTGTCTCAGTAGATGCCAGAGTACATTTTGCTGCGTGGATTAGCCCTCAAAGACGAAATTAATCTGATTTATATAAGGACTCAGTGCGTACCGCACGGTAAACATTCCACCTCGGTTAAGGAAAACGAATCCCTTAATGATGTATAAGACAAAAGTTGCCGTTTGTTCTGAAATCCGTACAAAACACATACAATGTGGGCATCATGTAGAATTTTTGAATGTTAAACCTGGTGGTACGTAAAGTAACACTTAGGCTTTGAAAGGTTAAATGTTCTTGGAGCAGATTGAACAGTGGCACGGCTTTTATATTCCTTCCTGGGATTATAACCTGGTACATGCGTAACGACGTATAGAAGGAACCTGCTGCTTCCGTTTTCAGGGTACAGACCGTAATCTTAACATTCATGTTTGTGAGAAGCTCACTTCGCTCGTTTAGATGCCCTATCGTTCGGTTTAGGTGACCAAACTACTGACCAGAAGTTTCAGGCATCTTCCATCTTGAAGAATACTGTCTTCAGGGATGTGACGCTGGGTGGCCTTGTGTAAATAATTTCGCTGCCGTGTCGGAGGGGCGTTATATATACCCCGAAAATTAAGGTATCACGTTCTTAGCATTGTTTAGCATTGTGCATTAACCTGGTCTAGCGGACTAATATTTCTAAGCATTCAGTCGTCTGGGATGTGACGCCGTGTAGTTTGGTAGATGTATGTTCTTTTGGAGGAACCTGTAATTTCCATCTCCGAGGAATAACTGGAGTAAGCAGTTTCCTCCAAGCCTTTGGTGCCTGTCTACCAAACTACACGGCGTTACATCACGGAAGACACCCATGTTCATATTCACTGCCATAAAAACCTCAAACCTCATAATGGTGTTTCTGTTTTCCTGTGAGAAGACCAAGGCTTGCGTGTGCGCATCGCATTTGATTTGGCAGAACGTCACAGTAAGGTAATTTAGACATAATTTAGGCTGTAACAAAGGAAATTTATGTCGTGAAGTCGTATTCTTGTAAAATATTTTGTTTCGTAAACAACGAATTGTACTGAATAATGTGGCAGCAATGTAATCTCGTTTCAGATTTCTCAGATATAAATTTGGCAAAGTGGGGAGTGCATCAAAGATGAGTGTGTCCAGTTTTGGTAATGGGGACGGTTCATTTGCCCGTAATTCGGCAAGTTCTCTGTCGCGTCTGTACTGCGGTTGTCAGAACATGACGTTCTAGTTGTGGTGGTGGTGGTGGCCGTTGTAGTATTAGGAGCAGTTGCAGACGTCTTCAGCCACCCATTATTTGCCTTCTCAGATTGGCGGTCCAAAGTTAAACGTCAAATTGTTCCCTGGTCTCATGAGTGTCTGTGCCATACTTCAGTTTCGGAATCCTTATATCTTTGGGCCATGGAAGATGCAGTTTAAGAAAAACGACAATCGTGGACACAGAACGGGTGAGACAGGCGATTGAAGTGGTGCGGATTTTTGAACTTTTGAGTAACGAATAAGAAGACGATGGAAATGGGATTTTGAGCTTGGTACTGGAATCGCACTGCCTAACCCCATGAATTTGTTTGTTTTTCTGTGGTTTAACGCCATCAGTATCTCCGACGTAATCGCTTAGCGAATAATGGAATGATTAATGAGTATTGAACTGGAAAGGATATGGAAGGAACCGGCCGTGGTCTGATGTGATATGCTATCTTGTAATTTAGCCGGGCGGACCGACGAAAGCACCAACAATTTTAGCCTGGATAGCCAGTTTACGGGTCCCGAGATTTGAACCTGGTACCAACTTCCTAAGACAAGATTTCAAGAAAAAATGTGATTTCCTTGAAGCTGCTTGGCACTGATTATTGCAGTGTTGAGTAGTGGGAAGGTCACCCATGATAAAGAACGCATGATTACGTTGCGTCGCAATTCATATGATGGTCTCGTTAGATTGGATCACGCCACGCCGAGTTTCATGCCACGAACAGCAGGTTGCACTAGGCTCGCCATGACTTCATTTTATTGTCATTCCGCCGTGCGAGTAACATGTTAAGACGATGGCAGGATTTGTGGAAATGGTGGTTCTGTTCGTTTTCCTATGCTGGTTCTTGTACCCAAGGTACGTAACTTCGAAGACACGGTGTGGTAGTGGTGGTGGTAGTTTACATGGGAAAAAGTGGCAAACGAGATTTTAATTATTTTTCAGCAGTGTTTGATGAAATTTGGTATTGGTATCTTAAGAAAAGCGAAGTGTAAGTGAAATGCAACGGAGAGTCGTCAAGTTTCTTATTATTATGCAATATCTGCATAAACTCTTTAGCTGTTCTGTTAACACTTGTCAGTGTAACAACGCGGTGAAGACGCTGTGCTCCACGTGTGACAAGTGAGATGAAAGGACCGCCTGCTTCTGACACGTGCTACAGATCTGGCAAAGTGATATTCTCTGCGTGGATTCTTGGAATTTGGTCGTCGGGGAACCCAGTATCGAGGTAAAGAGGCGGGAGCCTCAAGGTAACAACAGCAAAGCTCCACATGTTCCATCTAGCATGGAGGCTTGTGCATGGTCACGACCACTTGCTGTGTTTTCTTGCATAATCATTTTGTAATTTCGATGGTGTGGTAGTGTCGACGAATGAGAACGCCGCGGCCGCGCAGTGCAAAGTGCATAATGATGCAACGGGAAGGACGCAAAGCTCGTTTGCAGTGCAGACAGTGCTTCTGCACTTAAAGCAGCAGTTTTGCTTGTCGTGTGTCTGCACGAAGCGAAGTAAATGGATGTGAATGGTTAGCTTCACGCTCCGACTACCTTTTTTACCCTGTAGAGCTGGTGTGTACACGGGTTCCTACCAGAGCTCTGTACGTAGCCGTCTAGTGATAGCGGCAAGTTTCGTCTGGCCACAATCCAGCGTTTGGCGAGATGTACCATGTTCTAAGGCCAGGTTAGTGTAGTCAGTATAGCGACCCGCTACGGGCTCGACCGGCCCTGGGACCCACCCTGCCGCCTGTACAGTGGATACCGAGTCTCTTATGGGGTTAAAGCGACCCGGCCATGGTCGTAATCACCTTCTCCCAGCTATCGCCGAATAGAGCTATACCTCTACTCCCCGTCTGGGCCTTCATGGCCTGTTATAGAGCGAACTTAAGCTTTTCACCAGTCTTCTACCTCAAGGACCGTAACTGCGGGGTTTTGATGGTCGAGATTTTTTTTGTTCAGCGCGCAATTTGCATTTGAGTACCACTGAGAGCACTCGCGAAACGTAGTACCCCTTTCCTTGCGTGCTATGCGGACTAAGGCGAAGATGTCAGGATAATATTAACACGAATAGTAGATAAGTAATATACGGAGAATGGACTGGATTTAACTGGCTCAGAATGGGATCCATTCGCGGGATGTTGTCAGAAGAAAGCAATGGATGTTCCCCGTCCGTAAAACTGGGGGGAATGTATTGACGAGCTGAGCAACTGTAAGCCACGTTTGCTGTAAGTTTTCGTAGCACATCGTCCCATAGTGAAAGCCTCATTGTCTCCGCGCTTTAAAGTCCAGTGGTTGCTATGTGTATCGTCAGATTTAGCACTAATAGCGTGCATTTTGCCCACACACTGCTTACATGTTCCTTGTGATTCGTGCAATAAACAGTTTATTGCCCATCTTCAGTTTCTTTGATTCAGTGTGCTGTTTTTATTGATACAAAAGGATAAAACAAAATTCCACAGTCACAGCTGTTCTAAGTACAACATTGTTATCTTTATTAGCATATATGAACCATGACTACATGTTTCGGGTAAAGTTAGTCATTATCAAGTCAATTCCAGGTATTGCTAATTCCAAATGTAAAGGTAAAGTTCACGCTAGGACAGGCTATGAAGGCCCAGAGGGGGAATAAAGGTGTAGCTCTAGTCTTTCTTCAACCTCGGCGCTAGATGGGGGTGGGTGGTCAACTTCTCGCCCCGGCCGCTTTACCCCGAGAAAGTGATCTGGTACCCATTTTACAGGAGGCTGGGTGGGCCCCAGGGCCTGTCTGAACGGGTGCGGAAAATCTCGCATCCATCGGCATTCGATCCCCGGACTCTCCAGCCCATAGCAAGTCGCTACACCGACTACGCTGTATCGGCCCACAATTCCCAATGTACTAGATAAAATGCATTTAAGCTTGCAATCTTTCTATCAAAATATGTGTGTAGACACTTCCTCCCATACGACATACTTAGGTGTTTGTTCACAAATATAATAATAATAATAATAATAATAATAATAATACGTCGGCGTAAACGCAGGCAGGATCGTTCCACCCGTCCTCCTTACTCATCGTCATCTATATGCTACTCTTATCATAAGGACAAGCGGGCGAAGCCTGGGAACCTTAAAAATATGCTCTCTCGGAAATTGGGGACCGTTGGGTAGAAAAGTACTTTCACGTCTTGTTTTAGTTTTAAAGGCCATGCCAGACTTCAGGCGATTAGTCGCCGGCCACTCACCGCGGAGGCTCGGCTTCGATCCCGGGCCATTCTGTGTTAGATTTTTCTTGGACAAATTACGCTGAAACAGGCCTTTCTCATAGTAATTCCTTTTTCGTCTATCAGTATTATTTCAGCAACGCCCCATATTCATCTTAGTACTACTGTTGTCGGAAGGACAAACGGGTAAAGCGTGGGTGCCTTCAAATCAGTGCAGTTTCGGATATCGAAGAGAAATGGACATTAAAGTACTTTCACGCTGTTTAGTGTTCATATTTCACGCTTTCAAGTGATAGAGGTGTGTTATTTGATGACGCTGTCAGTTGCTAATATTATACAATATAACGTCGGTGGCAGATGAATTGTGAGTGTGGAGCATTGATGTAAACTATGTGTTCAGGGTATCTTGTGTGGGATTTGAGCTTCTCACGTTGATGAAAACTAAGATGATGATCTTCTGTAATGTGACGCCGTTTAGAACTGATAGATACAGACGTTTCAGTGGATACTGGCTGATTCCATCTGCAGAGTAAAAAATGCTCTTCTACACTAATTTACCCTGAAGATGTAGGCAATATGTTTCTTCGAAACGTGGGTGTCTACATGCTAAACGGCATGACTCATCACAGAAGACCGTGATCTCAGGGTTCTATACGTGTTCAATGATTACGTCGTCTTCATGTTGAATTATAATCGAACTGAGTTACAGCGTCGTGAAAGAGACTGAATATTTTGTCTCATTACAAACGAGTGCTGTTCTAACCGAGCAGTATAATGCTACGGTTAACAGTGATGAATTAGTTGGTACCACAGAAAATCTGACTTTATAGACAAGATGTCGCATAAACCGATGTCTTTATAACCCGGTTCGACTGTATAACGCACCTGGTAGCCGGGAACAGGGTCGTCTGTTCAACAATGCCGAGGGCTAGTTCGTATAGCGATGCTGGAATCTCACTGTATTGTGTGCGAACCGATGGTGTATGGATGTACGTATGTTTGTATGTGTATTTCGTATGTCATGTAGCGTATGCCACAGACGACGATACTGTTGTTTCCATGCTTTGTGGAGGTTGTTTCGAGCAGTAGCTTAATAATTGTACGGAAAATATCAGGATTTATCTTAGTCCCGCAATCTCTTGAATCCCATGAATAGTTCAGCTATGCGGATCATTTCAGCGCCCCGAAAACTGGCTCAAGGAACTGGGTATAATAGAGCAGGAAACGACCTGTGTTTATTGTGGTGCAAAATTTTAATAAATACAGCGCACGTAGCCATTAACAAGTAAAATGAACATTGCAGTGCAGGTACTTCCGTATGTACAGGGAAATACTGGATACTTTAGGTGGCTGGAAATTTTCCACTCTTCTTCTTCAACGTATTCTGCAAATTTTTTCGCGGAAGAAGTATTTGTAGAAGTGAAATATGCGTAAACAGCTTCTTGCGTGCCAGTATTACCCTTTAAAACAATGTGGGCTTTGTACTAGTCTGTACTAATCCCAGTTTTGGTGCCGGAACTTGTGCCATTAAGTAACAAACAGCATCATATCACGTAAGTTACTGCGAATCACAAATAGCATTGCGCTGTACTGGAAGCGATGTCGTGCTTGCTGAGCAATTGTAGGGTTCAAGGACGCGCGAAAGTAACGAAGTTCCCATGGCGTGACACGGCGAGTTCGCTGGCTGCTATTCAATTGTATTAAAATCGTAAGACTTACGGAGAAATATATTGGCCCAGTAATGTGTGTTCAGTTTCTCTCAACAACTTTTCATTCCGATAATTATCAAGTTATCCAGGACATGCGAGCAAAAATGCACGTAGATCTTAATGTAGTGTTGAATATTGGTGTCGGGCTGTAGCCGAAATTGGAATATGTCGACAAATTTTAATAAAGCTCCCCAGTATCAAACGTCATGAACATCCATTTAGCAGTTAAATTCTTTGTCACAGGCAGACACGGCAAAGTTGGTAAGGCCTGATAGTTTTCGAATTTGGTTGTGAATGCTTAAAAAAACGAGAGAAATGACGTCAAAGCGTTCCCGTCTGTTAATTACGAAGTAACTTGCCTGAGGCAAACCACGGGTGCGAGTGGTCTGCAACGTGGCCGAGGTTCTTTCGGATTGCGGACCTGGCCAGCATGTGAACCTGCGTCACGTGCACGATGTTTACGTCACTAGCCATAACCTTCGCCCACTGAAGCAGGTCAGCACGTTCTTGTGGAATGGCCGCTTGGTTGACTCATGAGATACAAAACTGTCGCCAAAGGCCACTTGGTAGGCTTAAGTGCAGAAGAGAGGATAATACTGAAGTGAATGCAAACTTATTAATAAAACCAACTACTGCGCAATTACATTTGTATACAGTATAACGTGCACAAATGTAATTGTGCAGTAGTTGGTTTTATTAATAAATCTGCATAATGGTTACCTGCATGGAAAATGTATGACATTACATATGTAAAACTGAAGTGAATGTTAAAGAAAGAATGTGCATTGTGTCCACTACTATGAACTGTTAACTGAGACAACAGGGAACACACACTGTCTGCAGTCAGTCAGTGAGTCAGTGTAATGACTGAACTGTCTGACTGTAAATGTGGGCTGTGCTGCCTGAATGTGTGTGTATGTGTGTGCACAGGGTGTACAGGATGGTGGATGTGCTGTCAGCACGCCTTCAGGACGTGTACATGAAGTGGGAGAGTCGCAGTGAGCCGCGCCTTTTGAATCAGACCAACGCTCAACACTTGTCATATGGGGGGCTCCGGCGCTGTGGTTACCAGGAGCGCCACAGGAAACGTGCATTGGCCAGGGAGGTGTACAGAGAGGTGAGGGAGCAGATGCTGTCAGTATGTTTGTACTGATTTGTCATAGGGAATCTTAAGCACTTACAGGGCTCTGATGTTGGTGTTAATAAGCAAGTGTTTTGCAATGACATAATATGTGTGTAGGTCTGGTGAGTCAGCTGTAATGGGTGAGTATGGCATGTTGGCGAATAATAATGGAAGACCAAAGTGCCTGGAGAAACATCTGTCCCTGTGTCATTTCATGCATGTCTAAGCCAACATATACTGCCCTGGAATTGAACCTAGGCATCTGCAGCCAGAAGTTGGTGACTTAACTGCCAGAGCTGTAGCACTGATGCCTTGTTGATTTGCTGCATGTTGTACTGTAGGACACAGAAATACCCCTGTCCCATTTGCTCCACTGCTTTCAATGGCATTAACTGTGTTCAGAATTTCTTCTCAGTGCCATCTGTTCACAGTACATAAACTGTGGCAAACTGGTCTCATAACAGAACCTGAATTTAGTTAACACCCTCACAGCACATTTCCCTGAAATCCATTTTAATGTTGCTGTTCCATTTCTGTTTGTTTCTGATAGTGGCTGCGTTCCAACAGCTCTTCCCTCACAATTCATTGTGCACTTCTTTCCCCATCTCAGTTATGTGTCCAGTTGGTCAGCTAATTCCAGCAAATACCTGAAGGAGGTCACAGCTTGGCGTAGCCTTATGGCTATGGTCGTCTGAGGTGTGATGCCATGCCGTGTGTTGTGTGGGTACCAAGGTTTTAGAGGAGCCTGTTGCTTCCTGGATAAGAGTTCACTCTGAATGTCACTGTGATTGAAAATGCAGGCAGCAGGTTTCTGCGCTTAATATCGCCTATTGGAGGAGTGTAAGATTGATATTGACCGCTGAAAGTATCTTTATATCACTGGTGTTTGAGAACTTAATTATGATGATGTTGCAGTTTAAGTCGAGGGACCTGTTGGAGATAAAAGAGGAGCCATGGAAGCTTGATTTGAGCAAGGAAACACGACCATTTATGGGGCTGTGTTGTAACAGCTGTACATCTAACAGCCGGGTGAGCATTGTAATATGCTAGCAGACATCACATGGCACTCTAAAACTATATCTTTGATCTGTGTTAATGTCTGTCATGAGACAGAGTAAAAAGTGTCATGCTAAGAGGGTTCAGCTAACAGCCAAGTAGTCAGACAGGTTTGTATTGACTGGCCTTGCGTCTTGAAGGTTGGATACATATTTAAATGATTATGCTAACTACCATGTAAACATTAATTACTCTGTTTGTGTTTGTTTGATTGTTTCATGAGAATATTTACATGTGTTCTTATTACGTACTCTGATACTTCTTGAGTGTATGATATCTTTGAAAACATTTTCCTTCACATAATTGCAAATGTGGCACATTTCAGTTCATTTTCATGATCTAGGTATTTTTGTTTTTTGGGGCTACCACCAGCAGTGTCTTGCCAGAGTCCTTGTGTGGGTTTAATTGAGCTGGGATGAACTTACACAGTGTTGAATACTGATTCTGGTGTGTGATATTGTGTAGTCTTGGTGAAATTTATTATCAGTTTGGAGAACCCTGCTGCCTCTGTCTTCAAGGTAGTAGAGTAAAGATGGAGACAGCAGGGCCCTGTGAAATGTTGGTGAACAACTACCCGACTACATGGTGTTGTGTCCCCTAAGACACTATTCTGTATTTTCACTGCTATGAGAACGGTTTACAGTATGTTTCCTTGCGCATGTGATATAGGCGTGTCAATTTTCAACTTGCCGAAGAAACTGTTTGTACCTGAGGTTACTTGGTATGACTGACTGTTCTGTGATTTGACAGATGACAGCCTTGAAGGAGTAGAATGGAGTGCAATTTATTCCCAGAACACCACTTTTTGCTGTGTGGTGTGGAATATTATGATAAGTACCAGTCATCCTTGCCTAGTCCTTTCGTAAACATATTCTTTTTCAAAACACAGACAGGTTTTGTGTGTATCACCTACAATTTCATCATGAGTTGCATATTTGCCTGTTGCCTTTCCACATATAGCAGTTATCAGCTCTTTGCGTGAATGTTTCTTCAAACTCTGAAGTTCTGGATTCGGTTTTAGTTCAGCTGAAGGCCAGTTGCTATAATACATGCTAACATGTACTGTTACCATAGTATGTACTAGCACACGTTCTCCCTGTAATATGTACAGACAGGTACTTTTATTGTAGTATGTACTGACACATACTCTTAATGTGTTCTGTACTGACATATAACTGTATATGTACTGACACGTACTCTTACTGTAGTGGGTACTGACATGTCTGATTTCTGGAAATGTATACCAACAATCCTGTTACTGCAATATGTATTGACCTACTCTTATTGCAAAATGCACTCATACGTACCATTACTGGAATGTGTCCTGACACATACTGTTGCTTTCCTTGCAAGAAGACTTATCAGTTTTCTCACAGACAAGACAGGGTTCCAAAACATAGTATCTTCTAACTTTCTTGCTGATGAAGCATCAGTGTCTAAGCAATGAACTCGGTCACACATTCACTAACAGCTGATCCACATCACAGATGTATCACCAATGTCCTGTATGTTTTCTGTCAATGGAACCTTAATAGTGGTTTTATTTTGAAGAGCCTGTGTGTGATATCATGCCGGAATTCGTTATTGTTGAAGGCTGTGAGTACCAAATTTGTTCAGATCTGTTTCATGTTAGAGTTTCCCAGTAATTGGAATCTCCAAGAATGGCTCCATGGACCAATAATCTTTCAAGCAGTGTTTGTTTGTCCCATAAAAATTATTATTGGCGTAGTACTCTTCTGAAACACTGATCAGTGTTATGAGGGAAGATGTAAACTTATCTTGAGTGTAATTTGGTGGTGGTGTTGGTGGTGGTGACAATGTTGGTACAAGTGGCATTCTTCACAAAACAGGGCATTTCATATAGTTCTACAATTTCTGAAACACAGGTAATGTCTGTAGGCATTTCTTTCACACTTAAATTGCCTGCATGTCTTGGTAAGGACATTCTTTCTCAGTGCTTGTAGTACCATTGCCACTTCCACAGACTTGCTAGGCAAAGCATGCGAAGTCCCCCCCCCCCCCACACACACACACACACACACACACACA
>BLKM01000254.1:1495174-1591447 GCA_013340265.1 Coptotermes formosanus | reverse complement strand
CACTTGTTCTGACAATCCTCCCCCGCCCCCCCCCCCCCCCCCCCCCCCCCCGATTATTGTAGACATGACACCACAGTTGTCACTTGCATTATCACAGTTATTGTTATTACTGCCAGTGTTTGGCACATCAGATGAAGTATCAGCACATAACTCAGTTGGCTGAAAGGCCAAACACCACTCAGCACAACAACTGCATTAGCACAGGCAAGAAACATTGACTGTAAAGTTAAAACAAATGGATGATATTCAAATTGAGAGTAACACTTTGACACAGTCACAGTTACATACAGACAATGACTGTGTAGCAACACAGAGTGGAACAGTGTATGATTCTATGTTACACTGTGCCACACAGTCATGAATATAAACAAGATTTCACTCCGTGTAATGTATGATGATACTTCACATGACATTAAAATATTAGCTGGACAGAGCTGAAATCTTTGCTGTAATAGTGAGGTGTTTTAATGTTTTAGCATATAACTTAGATAGGCTATCTGATATTTATATATTGACAGAAGCAAACTTAATACATTATTATATAAAATGTATTCATGTAATACTATAATACAATTAGTTGTGTTGATGGTAAATAATAGCTATTTTGTATGTAATAACAGTGCCAGTTTGAGGGAGAAAATACTTGTGTGTGGTTTGAAGGTGATTAACAGGTTGACATTAAATCGCCGCTTCGCTCTGTTGGTTATGTAGTGCTGATGCAGTAATGAGGGTAGCATGTTGTTTCATTCTGTAATTGTTGTCACACAAAATGGCCATGCTTCTAGTGGACATTATTTTTGCTTGACAGAATGAAGGTATACAAAAAATAAAAGGAATGAATGAATAAATGAATAAATAAATAAATAAATAAATAAATAAATAGGTCTGAGAGGGTGTTTGTATAGCCCTTTGGCCCTGGACTTAAATGCCTTGTGTGCTGTGCAGTGGACCCAGATTTAAAGGGCTGCGTAAGAGGGGCCACAGTTGGCCATTGGCAGTAGTTAACATTCGGCATTCTGAGCCTCACACTGTGTGTTACAAACTTATAACATTCAACGCTAAACAGTTTATTTGCAGGAAAATGAAGTGCGGATAAACAGAGAATGCAGCATGTGTGTGTGTGTGTGTGTGTGTGTGTGTGTGTGTGTGTGTGTGTGTGCGCGCGCGTATATAAAGAGAGAAATGTTATATACTGCTTATGAAACAGCAGTTTGTCATAACCTTCTGATACACAGTTTTACAGGATACAAAAAACTTGACTGATCATCAGTAGATCAACATTTAAGCATGTTACATTTTTATGAAAATAGAAGGACAAGATTCCCCCCCCCCCACCCACCCGCCCACCCACCCACCACAACATTTGACAGAAGGAGTGTTTGTAACCTTACTGTCTAGTATTGTTGGAATCTCAGTTGAAGAAACTGTGTGGGTTACGACAAATTGCCGTTTCATGAATGATATCAGGTGTGTGTGCATTCACTGCAGGGTTTTGAGCAAACAGTTATGCAATAAGTGTGTTTGATTAATGCCATTAAAAATGTTACATTATACTTTACTTCTTCCTTGAGGATATACATGAAACAAGACTAAAGTATTAAACAAAAAAGAAAAAGAAACCTCAAAAACTTTCTGGACTGGGTACAAAAATAATAATACCAGTAGTAAAAGATAAATAAGCTTGCTGTTGTCAGTTGGAAAATTGAAAACTGTTATTGTGTACCATAGCTGCAGTTAACATTTTCATGCAGGGAGGGGCAGAAATACCTCACTTTTTTTTAATGAAATAACTAATGAACAAAGGGTGCAGTTCATTGACAGATAAGTGGAGACATGTATAACTTAATGAAGAATTAGCTATATTCATCAGCATTTGAAAATTAGATTTTTTATGTAACCTTCATTTCCATACCTGCACACTCGCATATGATGGCTGATAGATCATTACAAATTGTGTCAGTACCCTGCTAATTCACTGTTTTTAAGTCAGGGTTCCTGGCCGGACATGTCTCATACACTCTGGCCTTCAGGTAGGTCGACAGAGAAAAATCTGCTGCCAAAAGACGGGGCAAGTGAGGAAACTGGGCTGCATTTCTGTGATCAAGTTTGTTTTAATGAGCAACTCCACAGCTACAGTTCACTTTTGAATTGACTCTTGCTTCATGTCCACTAACTCCAGTGAGCACTGTACAAGAGTACTGATATCGGTGAATATTGCAGCTGTGTTTCAGCAGCAGCTTATTTTTGGCGACAGAGATATTAATTGGCCTCCTGGCTCATCTTACCTTCTGGCATCAAATTTTTGCTTGTGGGGCCACTGCAAGACCAGAGTATATGAGATACATCCTGCTGGCATCCCTAACTTGAAGAGTGTATTGAAGCCATCCCTAACAACTCTTTGCCAGATCAAATGAAAAAGTGCACAGGTGATGATGGTAGTTACCTGAAAAAAGTCATTTACGAACATTGATGGTTACAGTTAATCCTCCATTGGGTTATAAATATAGCTGTACATCTGTTAATAAACTGAACCTTTTCTTTCATTAGTTATGTCATGTTGCAACACATCAACTATTTTTCCTCCACCTGTACAAACAGTAGTTACAGCTAGTGTTTTCGTATGACCAATAGCTACAGCCGATGGTTTTATGCAGATAGTAGCTCTTGGCATGGGTGATTCTGCACTTGGACTGTTCTATTTTGAAGCAGAGTCATTGTCTTATTTTTATCACAGTGGCTTGCAAACAGACATGTGGCGAGGGTTTATAAAACACCCTGAGCTGTCGGTAAGACATAATGATGGAATGAATGAATGAATGAATGAATGAATGAATGAATGAATGAATGAATGAATGAATGAATGAATGAATGAATGAATGAATGAATGTGTACAGTTGGTGAAGAAAATTAGTGGCCTTACTGCTGCAGGTGTACCAACGTGATTACTCTGTATTCTGGGTGATTTAGTTTTGGTGCAGAAGAACTGTTGTTCATGTGAGCAGATTGTTGTAGGAGTAATGCCTTAGACTTGTCCTTAGCATGTGCCTGATTCAGATCTTAGGTGAGACATCAATTGGCCTAACTAATGTTTTTGTCGTTTACATCTGTCCTGCCAGGAAAATGTCAGGTTAGTGCTTTGATTAGTCATGTAGTGCCTTTCCAATATATCTTTGACACATTGTCCAACCAGTCTGTTCTATGTAGTATGTGATACTGGCAGCATCATAAAGCAACCCATAAATAAGTAAATAAGCAAATTATTGCTCACGTGTCCAATGGTGAGGTGCATGTTGTTAGTTTCGTGTAATTACTGCAAATTGTGTGCAACTGTCAGGGCCTTGATATGAGGTACAAATCCTGTGTTATTAGCAGTACCAACAGTACAGTGTCTTAATTTATGTATTGTATGTATTAATTTATGTATGTATACTTCAGCTGTCAGATGAAGAATTAAATCAATCAAATCTGTCTACATGGGAAAAAATAACTGATGGTGTTCCGCAGGGATCGGTTCTGGGTCCATTGCTATTCCTTGTTTATATTAATGATTTGCCTAAAATTTTAAATGACTATACTGTACCTATATTGTTTGCTGATGACACAAGTATATTAGTTAAAAGTTCAAATTTAAAAGATTTTCAAGCTAATATGGTTAACACCTTCAACTGTGTAAATAAATGGTTCAAAATAAATCTAGTCACAATAAATGTTAATAAAACCCATTATATTCAATTTAAAACTAAAAATAAACCCACAACAGACATAAACATCATTTGTAATGAGCAGCCAATAACAGCTTTATCTAATATAAAATTTCTTGGCGTTTATATAAATGATTCAATTAACTGGAGTAGTCATATCGAATATATTGTCCCAAAACTGAGTTCCGCATGTTATATAATGAGAAGTATTAAATCATATATGTCCCTTAACTCTTTGAAAACGATTTACTACTCTTATTTTAATACGATTATAAGCTACGGTTTACAGCTTTGGGGAAACTCACCCCATGGCTTAAAAATATTCAGAATTCAAAAAAAGATAATTAGAATCATGATAGGCTGTAAAAGTAGGGTCTCATGCAGGAATTTGTTTAGAAGGTTGAAAATTTTACCTCTTGCATCACAGTATATTCTTTCACTTATGCTTTTTGTGGTCAATAATAAAAATCTCTTTATTTTAAACTCAGAAAACCATACTAAAAGTACAAGACAATCAAACAATTTTTATCAGCCTACATCAAATCTTACTGTATATCAAAAAGGGGTGTATTATATGGGCATCAAGGTCTTCAATAATCTTCCTCTACATATTAAAGATATATCTAATAATCCTAGGAAATTTGAAATCTGCTTAAAACGATTCTTACACACACATTATTTTTACGCCATAGATGAATATTTTCAATATAAACCTATCGTAAGTGAATAACGTACCAATAATGGTATTAACAAGACCACTAGTATTTTAATGTACAGTTTTTAATAATTTATGTTCATTGTCACCAAGTCTTAAAATAAAAATTAAGTAAATGTACATAATACAAATGTTTATATTCCTGACATATCAATGTTATTTCTCAGGTAAATGTTACGATTTGTTGTAGTCTACGTTTCGACTAGTTTTTAGTTTACTATGATATTATTGTTATACATTAGCTTATTTTATTAGTATCAACTTATGTATTTGACTTGAAATCGATTGTGCGATTCAACATATTCATTTCATTTGATTTCATTCATTTTATCATATTTAGCTGTATATTATAATTACTTTTGACATGTTCTATATCCTACTGATTGTTTTTATTGGGGATCCATGGAACGTTAAATAAATTGAAATTGAAATTGAAATTGTATTGAAAAATGTGTCAAGTTGAACATATTTAGTGTATGTAGAAGTGCAATATTTCTGTTTTTAGGTTTTTACTACACAAGTTGGAAGACTGTTGCCAGTATGTGTGATAGACATGGTTGCTAAAGCAAAGTTAAAATATTGCAGTGGAGTTTTTTGATGTGATTCAAATAATGTTGAGTAATTTTTCATCACATGAGTAAATATAATGCCATAATTTCAGTGTTATTCCTTTGCTGTTATATACTGTATTATGATATTTGAGGGAAAGTAATCATATGCTGAACAAAGAATAGGTGCTTTGGCTTCTAGGTCATAGTGAGATTTTTAGTTTACTTCATGTATGATTGTGTGTTTTTTGGACTTTTATGAAGTGTTTGTAGTAGCTGTATTAGTGGAGCACTATGAAGTTCTTATGTCTAAGGCAGTATTTGTCAAAGTCTCTTTAACTAGTTTGGAGGACAAAACATGTTGGTGGGCAGCCATTAAGTTTATGCATTTCATGGTACAGGGAGCAGTAACTTAGTCTCGGTGTGTTCTCAGAATTCATCAGTATCAAAGGTTCGTCAGGAGCAATGGGTGCGCAATGTCCTGCTGGTGGATGCACAGGGCTTTGACAGCAGCTTCTTGGCACGCACATTCTGTCACTTAACAACTGTCTACCAGTTCAAGAAGTATGAGTACCCTCAGCTGGTTCCTGCGGTGAGTGCCTCATCATCTTGCTCATTTTAATGTTCTGTAGGCATGCAGCTTCTGATATCTTGATGTATGTTGCAGGTGCTGAGGGATGAGAGATTGCAACTGGCCATTGAGGCTGCAGCCCAGTATGACTATAGTCAAGCTGATGAGAAAGGTGATGAGGTGTACAAGGACATTGTTCACCAACATAAAGCAAGAGCAACCAAGATACTGTATGACATGCGCTCTACGCTTTCCGACTTCTTGCTGAGGTACAGTGACTCTGTCTGTTGTTTCATAATGCAGCTGGTGAATTCATAAGAGATCTGTGATGCTGGCTGACATTGCAATTTGTGCCTTGCATACGTGTAATATAATGCATGTGGCTATCAGATAATAGGAGAAATAAGTGGTCACAAACTGTGGTGGATTGAAATCCATGCTGTGATGACTTGATTTCTTGATCATTAGTACTGCAGTATTCTGGGGTGTGATGCTGTGTGGTCTGGCCTTCTACCCTGAAGATGTAGACATTTTCTTCCTTTGTAATAGTGATGACTATCCACCAGGCTTGGTGGGATTGTATCTGAGAAGACTGCATTCTTAATATTGACTGTGAAAATCCCAAATCTTAGATCTTGTGAGGAGTGATGGTTTTTCTGGTCAGAAATTTGGTATTAATTTTGGCCTGCAGGTTGAACATTTCAGTAAACAAAGTGATGTTTGCCAAAACATGCCAGAATATCTTAATCAGTGCTGCCACATCAGGTAGGAACCAACACTCTACACCAACACAGTGGTACTCACAGTGTGTTTTACAGAACCAACCCTGGGCTTCTGCATGTGACTGTGTGGGGTTCCAAAAACATTTCCTTTATAATGAAACGGGTAAATGCGGTGGTGGTGGTGTTGGTGGCAGCGGTGGCGGTGGCGGTGGCGGCATTTGATGCTCAGGCTCTGGTGTTGTGAAAGATGATTCTTTTTCCACCCAACAGCAAAAACCGAGTATAGAAATAAACTGAATGCAGAACATGAACAGTGATTGCAAGACATGACATGTACTCCAGATTTCAGTATTCTTTGTAAAGACAAGCAC
Organism: Coptotermes formosanus; assembly: GCA_013340265.1. Classification (NCBI taxonomy): domain Eukaryota; kingdom Metazoa; phylum Arthropoda; class Insecta; order Blattodea; family Rhinotermitidae; genus Coptotermes; species Coptotermes formosanus. Next base: position 1,584,819 of record BLKM01000254.1, on the reverse strand, counting down.
ATTCATCCGCACTACCATTGCAGGACTGTATTTTAATTAAAATACAATGAAACCCTCTTCAGATGTTTTTGAAAATTTCAAGAATATTTGACTTCTTAAGCAGGAAATGTATTAAAAGGGTAGGACAGAAAAATTCTATTTTTTAATTTTTTTGTGAACTTATTACATATGTATGCTGAATTTGTATAATTTGCAGTTATCTTAACACATTCTCACCTGTATCTGACCATCTAACCATTTTGTCTGTAACCTTTCATTCACAGTTTTACTTACACCTGTAACCATACTGTCACTAACTTTGCATTCACAAGTTCACATTTCATTCCAGATGTTTACTTTTCCATGAAATATTTGTCAAGCATGGGTTGTCTTGCTCTTTGGTTCGCTATTAGGTAAGCCATAGGGGGTGGTCAGTAGTGCCGGTCAGTTTCACTAATTCTGCAGTGTCTTGAATTTATTTTCTGGATTTGCTGATATATCTTCTCTGCCCACAGTCACCACAAATGTTTCACAGTCATGCTACTCCACGGCGCGGTTATATTACCGCTGACAAGTTATGTTTAAACAAGTTGTTGAGTGTGAGCACCCACGCAACTGGTGTCAGACTGATGTTCCCCAGCGGGGTGGTTTCCACCTCCACATGGCTTATGTGGCCCATGGTAGAACTCCACGCCAGCAAAGGAACCCTGGGTGGCATCAGCTAGCGTGCCTAAACTTCTTCAAATGTTATTGGCTGCCTGAGTTCCCTCCTGGTGACCGGCCAATTGAAACTTCCACATGCCAATGTTGCCAAATACAGGCCCATGTAGGTCACGGAACAGCTAGGATAGGCTTCCAGCCCTCTGGTACAATCTATCACTCGTCGTGACAGAGACCAAGTAGGGGGACTGACTGACTGACTGACTGACTGACTGCAGTCTCTGCATCATGGGAGAAATACAACACCCCCATGACATGAGGTTGCATTATTCTGCTGTGTGAAACTTGTGGAAATGACCTTGGAAATTAACATATATGAACTGACCGCGCCACTTGAATGCTGTATTTTGGAAACAGAATGAATGGAAACTCAGGGAAATTGTTTAAGAGTTTGAGACAGAAAATGTATTAAATGGGTACAAAACTGTTCCATTGTCAAATTTTTTACTTCTTAGGCAGGAAATTTTCTTATGCAGGGACATATTAAAAGTGCAATGTGTAATGTTAATCAAATGGGAGAATTTTGGTGCTTTTTTGTTCTGACGTCTTAGGCGGGAAAACGTCTTAACCAGGGATGTCTTAAACGAGTTTTACTGTACGTTTGATATAGTCATGTACATGCTTGTGTATATATTCTTGTTTAAAAATTAATTTAGATTTTATCATGGATTCTTTTATTAAAATTGAAGTAACTAATGATAATTTTTTTGAATATGTGTAAATATGTTATATTTTTAAGTAAAAGGTATGTCTTAAAAGTTATTTTATTTTTGCATCCAGGGAGTATGCATTTATTCTACAGGCATCCTGCAGAAAATTGGATTTAGTTACAAGGGTTTTACATGTCTTAAGAGTTTGAAGAGGTCTGTACCGTATCTACTGTACATTATCCTGACCCATGTTTGTCTCTGGTACACATGAGTTTTCTCATCTTTCCAGGGTCACCACATGGCTGTTGTACAAGCTGCTGCCTTGCTTCCTCACATCGGTGGTGACGCACCCTGCCCAGTTACAGATGCTCAAGAAGGCAAGTGACACGGGGCTGCCCCTCATCTTCCTGCCAATGCACCGCAGCCACCTGGATTACATCCTCATCTCCTTTATTCTGGTGAACAGTAATATCCAGCCACCGCTTGTTGCTGCAGGAGACAATCTCAGGATTCCAGTTTTTGGGTGAGTGGAGGCTTGTTTCACCCACACTACAGGGTCTGTGCAGTCTTCACAGTGTCAGTGCTGCGGGGTATAACATTAACCAAAACATGGCTAACACTGGAGATTGTATGCTGATCCCATATAATTCAGTCTTGTCTTTCAGTCTGTCAGGTGGTCTTTTCACCAAAATATTACAAACATTTCTTGTATAAAATGAAGAGGTGAAGGAGGAAGGAAAGCTAACTGGTGGAAACAAATTAATGTGTCATAAGCCAGAAGAAGTGAAGAAATGGAGGAGGAAGGACAGTTGATGGATGGATAAGTGAAGCACTGGGAGGGAGGCAGAATGAAATTATGGACCAGCGATGGAAGGAGAAGGGACTGAACAAAGTGAAGGAGAAGGAGATCCTGGTCCTTTTGCTCCTGAAAAGGTCTGTAGTGTTGAAAGAGTTATGTATCCTAATGGGAGATTTTCTCTTTTCCTTCAAAGAAATCTCCCATGAGAATACACATCCGAAACATTATGGCCCTTTTCAGGAGCAACAGATCAGAATTTCCTTCCTCTTCCCTTTCTTCAGGCGGTTCTCCTTCTACTTCTGGTCCGTCATTTCATCCAAACCTCCCAATGCTTCTGTTAGCTCCTCTTCCTCCATTTCTTCAGTTCTACCTGCCTCCCCTCCCACCACTTCAGTTTGTTTTGATCAGTTAGCCATCCTCCTTCCCTCAATTCTTCATTTCTTTCTACCTCCTACTGCTTCATTTCTCTTTCCTTGCCCCTAACAGGCCCAACCTATGGCTCCTCCCACTCCCAACACCACCTGTCTTATTGACTCCATGTGACCATTGCCACGCCCACTCTTTTCGTGTATGATGCCACCAGTGCTCTCAAGTGACTTATTCTTCTTGTACTACCTGAAGATGGAGGCAGCAAGCTCATCAAATTCCTGCCAGTCAACAAGGTGTCATATCCCTGAATACTGTAAGCTTTGTTTCATGTTTTACGTGTTTAAATTACATGTTCAGACCACAATAAAAAACACTGCATGGGATGGCGAAATCCCAGTTCTTTGTTATGGAATGTTCTGTATTTCATGCTCATACCTTCCATTATTGTCTTGGTCTAGTGGGTGGTCTGTTTGCGTGATGTGGCTGCTTTGTACTTCACCCAGTTCACTGCTTTCTGAAGCTAGCCATTATGTACTTTTCTCCAGTTCTGTGCAAGTTCAGCTATTTTCTTGGTAATATTTTTTGCAAATGCTTTCTTTCAACTGTTGTTGTTCCCTCACCCATACAAAACAAGATACGTGAGCATAAAGTTTCTGAGCATTGTGTTTCAACCAGTGACAGTAGCACATAGAACAACAGAAGTTCATTTATTTTATAAAATTGTATTATAAATGCACTACTATATGAACAATTATAAGAAACAGTTAATGTTTAATATATTTTATTCTTAGAAAGAAGACCTGAAGTTGAAAATTCTAGCAGGTATTTCTGGAATTTATTTTGTGCTTATCATCTGTTTTTGTTGCTTAACGTAGTACATATATTCAGTCTTCATCACAGTAGACCCTTTTTAATTCGATTTTGGTGAATTCAGAACCCTCATTCATTGAAAAGAAATGAAATTATCTAGTTTAAATTATAGAAATTGTAATTACTTTTCTACTGGTTGCTTTGAAATATGGGTAACTGTAAATTCACAGCTGCACTCCAGCCCAGAAATGGCTTAAAAGTGGAATTATTTGAAATTATTTTAGCTTTACTTTGTGCAAAAAAAACCCTGAATACTACTTCGTGCATCCCTAAAATTATTTGGACTGTGAAAGAATGCAGACAACCTTGAGCTCGTGGCCACTTTGAATAGCAAGTGTTTGTGTGAGCCTCAGTCATCCAAAACTGTATGAGGACACCACTGCCATTTAGTACAGATCAGAAAAAATTACCACTGTATTAGGTATGTGTAGCTTACCAGGCATATTCGTTAGAATCATTTGCATAATGTGAATTTTTTTAGTCCATCCATTAGCATGCAGTATGAGCAACAATAAGAGATAATACTTGGCAAAGGCAGTTGCTGAAAAACTAGAAGCAATTAGGGAAGCTTATAAAAAAGAGAAGTAAAAGTGAAATAGGACAAATGTATGGAATCCCGCACTCCACTCTGCTGATGCATCTAAAGAGTCAGGTTTTGATGGAACGGCAGGCTGTTTGAGGGTGTAGTCTTTTAAAACAGATTAGAATGTATGTGCAAAACTTGGTGATGTGGAGAATGGTCTGTTTGAGTGGTTTTTACAGTTCTCAAGTGAACAGTATTGTAGTAGATGGTCCCATTGTAAAAGAGAACGCTGTCAAAATTGCACTGAAGATGGGCATTGAATTTAAATGCTCAAATGAATGGCTGCAGTGTTTCAAGGAGTGGTGGAACATAGCATGGCAAGCCATGAGCAGAGAGACTACCAGTACAGATATTGGTATGCCAGAGAGGTAGCATGAAAATGTGACACCTGTCATCACACAGTATTCTCCAAAGGACATTTGTGACATGGACAAACCCTTAGCATTTTACAATGTGCAACCGAAAAGTACACTGGCTTTGGAGGGTGAAAGTGCCTAGGAAGGAAAGAGTGTAAGGACAGAGTGCCAGGTCTGTTGTACTGTAATGCAGACAGCAGCGAAAACTTTGTCCTTTGATTGTTGGAAAGTTCAAAAAACCATGCACATCTTCTAAGAATATGTATGAACACATGGAAGCGCTGGTGGAAACTGAGGAGGAAGAGAGGTGGAGGAAATATGTTCACTTTCAGTGCACCCAGCTTGCAAAGCTGCATTAATGTAATGACTTTGTTATTGTTAGACTGAGTTATAAGTTGAAGTGATGGAGACAAGAGAATTGTTAAAGCTATGAATGAACTTCAAGATTTTGTATTAAAAGCACATAAGAGCGCTCTGAAGAAAGGTCAGTTGAGTTGTGTTTTAGGAAACAACAAACTAAGATCTAAGTTTGACAAATGTGAATTACTGTTCCTGGGATTGAATTTTTGTGTAAATTATGTTGCGTAGTATGTATTTAAAGAAAGAACTAAATGAATAAATGATAAAGGAGATACTGTGTCTGTTGAATTGAAAAATTGTAGCTTACAGCGTAATTTTAGGGCTTAATGTACCCATGTAACAAGTAAATTGTGACTGAAAAAAATGACATAATTCAAAATGTGATTTTTTGGTCCTGAGCACATGGAATTAACAAGATTTTGCTGTATTACTGGTGTCCTTAGCATTAGTGTGATACGACTACTACAATGCAGAATCCTGTCATCTTCGAGAATCTTTTTTTCTGGGTAGAGGGTTTTGAGTCTCCTGTCAAGCACATTCCATTAACATTTTTTTGAAGTGTTGTATATTTCTGTTGTTTATGAAACTTGTACATGGTTTTTATTTGCATGCAAAATATGTAACCTGCTGTCTGTTTTGTCAAGTGTATTGATCTTCTCCTGTTGGTCTGTATGAACCACATGAAAAAGTTCATGTAACAAGTGTTTTATGGATCTGGATGCTTAGAAGTTCTTTAATTGTCAGAATGACAGTACTGTAAAACTATCAAAACAAAAGACATTTTGTCTTGCAGTTGGCTGCTGCGAGGGCTGGGGGCATTCTTCATCAAGAGGAGAATGGACCCAGTTCAGGGCCGGCGTGACATTGTGTACCGTGCCGTTCTGCACACATACATGATGGAATGTTTGCGTGCAGGGTACAATCTTGAGTTCTTTGTTGAAGGTGGCCGCACCAGAACAGGCAAGGCATGCCTACCAAGAGGTGAGTCAAAATGTGCTGGAGGAACTTAGTGGTCTGTACACTTATCCAAGTATTATAGTGGCCCAATGTTGGTTACAGTTTTGTTCCTGATGATGTTCTGTAATGCATAATGACTGAACAGCCATTAATATGTTGTTGGGACTATTTCCATTGTCCTACCTGAAAATGAAAACAGCTGGTGTTAAAACTGTAATGTTTTGAGTGAAGTGGGTCAATGGAAATTGTCCAACAACATATTAGTGATTTGTTGCATGTGGCACCTTTGTCGAAGAATTTTAGTGTACCTTAATGATTGTGCGTACTGTTCCCAGCTACTATGTGCCTCTTACTCCCTCTCCCACAAAGTCTTGTATTATGGTGCTCATGGTATATTCAAAGTGTATCATTTTGGTAGTGTCCTGAATGCCTGTTGCTGTCACATCTCTGCAGTGTCGGGTAGCCATTATAGTGACAGTTCTTTGTGCGTCACTGTCTCACATCTAAGTTACACAGTTTTCTTCCTTTTTTTATCTGTTTTCCTCCCTAGAAAGGAAATAATGTAGGTTTATGGGAACGATATCTGTGAATCTCCAATTTCAACTCCTGAAGTGCCTGACCAATTTTCAAGAAACTTTTTTTTGCTGTTGGATGGCACCCCACCACCTTACATTTTAATTTTCCACATTCTTTTAAAAGAACATGCCAGAGTGCATACTTGAGAAGTGGGAGCAGAACTGGCATCTTTTATTGCTGAAATGATGTGTGGTAGTAGGTACTGGGAAAACGTAAATCTTTTGATAAGGTAATATTTTTTGTAGGATTTAAAATAACAGCATGATGGCTGCGCAAAAATTTCTGGTTTTCAGTTGGTGGTGATATGTAATAAACTGTTCGAGCTTGATGACTGATATTTGGTATGGAGGTAGATCAGAAAGACAGTTGCACAATATTTGAATGCTTATTGCTTGTATTGACTATGTTGTGAGCTGCATGCCGCGTCTGACACATGCACAGCAGAAGTGGATATGAAATCTTACGCTTTCTTTTGATTGCATTTTGGCCATGCCTATCTTACTCTTTCTTTTGATTGTATTTTTGCCATGACTTATGCTGATAGCATGTACAGTGATTATGGACACAACTGGTTGTGAATTCTTAAGTAGGACACTACATGCTAATGCTGTCAGCCTGGCTACATGCATGTGGGCATTGGCAGGTGCTTATACCCATAGTTTGTGAGTTGATTATGCCTGATATAGAGAATTGGTACTTAACCCTTGCACTACGAATGGCGACTGTCGTAGTCGCGCAGGGGGCATTTAAATGGTCTGTCTGGGACGAATGATGACCTCAGTTGTCGTCAATATTGTGTCGATTTGGAAGCATTTTTTTTTCACCCCTATCGCACGTACCTCTCAGGATTTCTGTGTGGTATGTTCCCTGAAGGTGAGAGCTGGTGTGTGCAGTTATAAACGTTCCCTGTCCACCCCTGTAAGGCCTCCAGCAGTCGTGATATACATGTCAACACATTGGCGAAGTGTGCATTTCTCAGCTGAGTAATACCGTTCTGGAGAAGGAGTGTTTTGTTTATCAGTCGCACTGGAGTCGTGTGTGGGTTGAATATCAACAGTGTGCTATGAAGCCAGTTACTAATTGACGGCTGAATGGTTTTCAGCGGCGTACTGTAACACGTATTTTCAGACTGAACTAATACAAAAATACCGGAGATGTTCGTGAAAATCTATGTGTACAGTTACAGGAGGGCTCATAGGCATGTCTGTTGTAGTTCTGGGGCATTCTGTAGGAGTTGTGTGGCAGAAATGTGTAACACAGCCGTCTAATATACTAAAAACTTCGTGTTCAACCTTGAAATATGTGGAATTTTTCACAGCATTTACGTTGTAGGCTTAGATTCGTTTTGCTCTCATCATCTAAGTCGGTCGTTAGTTAGGGTATTAGATTTATGAAGGGCACAGGAATACAAAACCGTCTGTGTAACAGTTAGACCAGGGTAGTGTTCAGCAAGCAGTAGCCATAACAGAAATGACGGACCTGGTGAGGAGGAGGAGGAGGAGGAGGAAATGGAAATACATGGGTCCACTGCTTTTCACAGCGAAGCCAGGACAAGGTAGTAACCCAACCAAACAAATGACCTTCAAAAGATGAACCCGTACAATGTTTCACACATAGCGCTTACATTGCTACAGCTGTGGTTAGACACAAACATTCTTACGGTGACACAAGCGCATTCCTCCTGCCATGGACACGAAGGCTTGATAACCCAAGCCATTAGAGACTGACAGAGACCAAACCAAGGCGAGGAATATGACTGACCATGGAAAATAAAGACAGTCTTTTGAAACATTCAACCAGGCTTATGCTAAATTCTATAACCCCTCGGAACATTTGGCAGTGGACAAAGTAATTGTAAAATTCAAAGGCGGGGTTATATTCAGACACTGTATTTCCAGAAAAGGGAAAAATTTCAACACCGGAATTTATAAACTGTGTGCCGAATCAGGTTATACACATGACATGAGAGTGTACTTGGGTAGAGACTCATGCTGTGAATCTGACGACATGAGTGCAACACGCGTGGCGCCTTCTTTCGCGGACTAGCACACAAAAACTAATTTGTGTAAATAGTGCGGGCGAATGTGTATGTGTGTGATGATAGAAGAGTGATCAAAGGTGCCACGCATCTTGTGCAGCAACCAGAATTATGTGAATAATAAAATATTTACCCCACATTTTATATAATGCATGTAATTTGCAGGACTAAATTTATTGTAAAAATTCGTGAATATTTTTTCCCGAATTCACCAATTCATAAACAAACTGTGAAATTTTTTTTTATTAAATTTGAACGAAAAGTCTATGAGATATGCTTTTTTATCTAAGAGCAAGCGTTAGAAATTAAATGCCCAGAGAAAAACCTCGGCTGGGGGACCTGCGCCGGGGGATTTAATCACGGAGTGAAAGGGTTAATTAGTAAGTTGGTAACAAAACTAAAATAAAATAATGATGACGATAACAACAACAACAACAACAACAACAACAACAACAATTCAGTTCAATCATGTCGTTAGTATTAATGTGCTGGTACAATAACCATAAGTTTAATTACAGAGACAGCACAGGAAACAAGAAAAAATGTGTCCAGCGACAAACCACAAGCAAAAACACACAGAAAAGAGACAGTAAGAATGAATTACAGGAGGTATACTTGTTGAAGTAAAAATGATGAAAGTTCACCCTAGAACAGGCCATGAATGCCCAGAGAGGGAGTAATGTATAGTTCTACTCTTTTAAAGAATGTCTTTCTTTAACCTCAGCACTAGATGGGGGCGGGTGGTCAGTGCCATGCCAGGAAGGAGATCTGGTACTCACTGTACAGGAGACTGGGTGTGTCCCAGGGCCATTCTGGACAGGTGCAGAAAATCTTATGCCCACCAGAATTTGATCCCCGGTCCATCCAGCTCATAGCAAGTCGCTATACCAACTACACTCTCCAGGCCTACAAAGGAAAAATTATTAAAAAATAACTTGTTCATGTTTATATTATTAGTATGGTTCAATTCATTTCAATTTGAGATATCACTAATATGTTTTAAGGACTATTGCCATTGTCCCACATCACACAGACAGTATGTTTCAAAAACTATCTGTTTTCATCCTCAGTTCAATTTATTTTATGTACATACATACACAGATACAGCACTATCACACACCAAACAACGACAACAACGATGACGACGACAACAACAACAATAGCAACAGATGTAAGGCTAGAAACTGTGCAGTATTTATGTAGGCTTATAAGTGCTTATTGCAAGTGCTCATCCAGTTCTTTGAGTTATTCCTGTCTGTATCCTGCTGCCAAAGTAAAAGAAATTTTTCACCTGTACTTGCAGCTGTAAGGGCTTGCGGGTAGTAACAAGTTCTCTGCTTCGTTTATTTTGCTTATTGTAGTCGTGCATGAACCGTGCGCTTTAGTTTTCACACTACAGCTTAATGAGATTTTGTGATGGTATATGATTGCTTTCAGGAGGTCTGCTGAGTGTGATAGTGGATGCGTACATGGATGGAACAATTGATGATGCATTGCTGGTGCCTGTCAGTGTCAGCTATGAGAAGCTTGTGGATGGTAACTTTGTTCGAGAGCAGTTGGGCCAACCCAAGCAAATGGAGACATTTTGGGCTACCATGAAAAGCATCTGGTCTGTGCTGAATTCAAACTATGGCATGACAAGGATAGATTTCAACCAGCCATTCTCACTGCGGGTGAGTCACAAGATGGTAGAAGCCATTGCTAAGGTAGAAGGGGAACATCATACACATAACATTTGGAGAGTGGTTCGAGTTCTGATCCAGATTCATATAGTTAATGTAATCAGAACCATTTCTTCTAAAATCCCCTCCCCAAACACTTCAGTGAAAATTATATTTATTTATTTGTTCATTCCTATAATCAAACTACGTTCGAGTATCATTTATAAGTTTTCAGGTTTTCACGGCAGTTTTTGATCAACTGATGGTCTTTTGGGTTCTGCACAGTGTCGTGGTTCATTGTTCTGACATTTGAGATTAGCATACTGGGTCCATCTGCAGGGTTGTTGAATTGTTTCAAGTGGTTTCTGAAGTGATACAAGGAAGAAATGTGTCCACTGTATAGAACAGTTCGAGGGTGTTTAGCCAGTCAAGTTACAGAAGGTGGTATGATGGGATAGGGTTGTCCAAAACCAGTGGCAGTTGATACTTCCAAGAACGCTCCTTTTTCAAGAACTGACCAGAGGTATATGTGGCACATGGGCTGGCATATAAGGGATGCAGTGGAGATGGAACTGCACTGCAACAGTATTGGCCAGATTGTCTGTGAGTAGATTGTGAATGCCCGTAATCCATTCTCTGTAATGAAAGAAGGTAGTATGTGTTCTCCAAAATCATGATAGTCTTGCCATCGTTGGGCCAAAAAATCCCGTCAGTAGTGCCACCCACAGCACACTCTGTCTCAGCAGTTGCCCAGGCGCTAATCACATTGATTGCAACTTAACAGCAGGCAAAGACCAGACCACAGTCACCATCCACATTATTTCCACTTGTCCCACTGGTGACACCTGGAGAAAGGGCCATTCTTAGAGATGTGTACTGCCTCTGGCTCAGGACCGTCCTGCCATCTCTTAGTGCCTTCAGTAGCCATGATTGGCCAAGCGCCCTCAAACTGGTCTATACAATTAACACATTTCTTCCTCCATATGATGTCAGTATCTACTTAAACTACTTCAGTTAACCTGATGTTTGAGGCAGCATGTTAGTATGAAATGTTGGAACAATTGACCTCTACACAGTGCAGAAACCCAAAGGAGACCAGCATTTGAGCCTCCATTTAATTATGCTGACTAATCACCCCCCCCCCCCCCACACACACACACACACACACACACACACACAAAGTTTCCCATGTTCATTGCTTTGACTGGCACTTATTTTTGCCAGTTCTTTGTTTCCCTACAGTTGAAGTTTATGTTCCCTCTGACTAAACACTGCCTGCTACAGTTGAGAAAGGACGCACTTGTGTCACATAATTTTAACTTGACAGCAGGAGAGTCAGAATTTGCTTTGACCCTGTTCCCTGTAACAGGAGCTTGTCCGATCATTCCGCATCTACAACAAGAGCAAGTTCCTCACCTCCATGCCTGATGGTGGTGGGGAGGATTCTTCTTGTCAGAGTATTCCCAATGGGGACATCAAACAAAAGAAGAGTCTGCACTCATTGCCATCGAGTACATCCCTGTATGGAACAGATGTAGTGGCAGAAGAACACAAGCAACTTGTGGAGAGTGTAGCAAGGCACATAGTGTATGGTAAGACACTGTATTGAATAGCTGTACAGGCAGGCAGAAGCATTTATCTTGTAGCGGTCACACAAACATATTTCAGCCATCTGAAGAAATGCCTACTGGACCCCTGATTTTAGTCTTTTATTTTACATTGTCCAGATTCAGTCCTAAAACTATAAATTATTCAATTCCTATTCTCAATATTGTTTCTTTTACTTTATATGTACCCAACATAACAATATAAATATGCAAGAAGTTGACATCTCAATTACCATATAACTGTGTGTATATTCTTATATTTTGGTCAACCAGATGGTGGCCTGTCAGGCAGATACATGTTTTTGAATTAACACTGGAATAAACAAGTGTTGTGTTTGACTGGATTTACTCTTGTTTCTTAATGTCCATACCACAACAGGGATGAATTGGCTTAAGGTTACGTAATCCTGTGTTTCCATTTCTTCATGTATCAGGCATCCACCACGTCTGGTTGATTATCAAATGATCAGAGACTTATTCCAAAACATTGTACAGTCAAGCTCGGTTATACCGGCCTCGGTTATAATGGACTCCGGTTATAATGGATCATTTTTCTATTCCCCGGCAATTTCTCTATGCTTTGTCATTGTAACTACCTCGGTTACACCAGTCTCTTATGTATCGGATCTTTGGTCACATCAGATTTCTCGAATATTCTCCAGCAGTTGATTTTCCTCAGATATACCGTTTTTGACAAAATAATGATAATTTCACAAAGGTTACAGTGTGTTCAAGCGCAGGGTGCTCACTTGGCAGAGCAACATGAAGACTGCAAATGTAATTTGATAGCATTTTGTACCCGGAGACGCCGTGGGGACTTGTAAATTTTGCAGTTTATTTGGCTTTGCTAAGGACAAGGTCAAACCATTAGCAGTTATAATGGATAGGGCAGGGCAGTCTCTACCTGTTTCTGTTATTCATGCAGCAGGGAGAAAGTACTGTAATTATCATATGTGAGCATCTTTATGGCACCTGGGGCAGAGTGCCCTGTCATAAATCAATTATGGCTTGAGTTCGGCGCATTTACTTGTAACATTTTACGTAGCAATTTTGTAAGACTTTTACTTACCATACATACACAGAATTGTTTTTTCTGCAAAGAAGTGGTATGTGTCAGTGCAGGCCAACCAACCAGGTGTGAATATGTAAAAAGGTAAAGCTGTCGCATTACAGACCTGGATAGGCTCAGAGGGTTCCAGGAGGTAGAGGCTCCCAGATTTGAAGGTTTCTGTTAGAGGCTGAGTCAACCCCAGGGCAACAGTGCAGCCAGAAGGATTATGTCAATGAAAAATTCCAATGACACCATTGGGACTTGAACCCAAGGCCTTCCAGTGTGTAGCGCAGTGCCTCAACCAACTGCGCCACGCGAATACGTACAGTGTTTAAAAATTTTTTGCCAATCCTAGTGGCCACGTGGTGTAAGGCTTGAGTCTGCCGCCATTCGCTTGCTGGGATTGTGGGTTTGAATCCCACCAGGGGCATGGATATCTGTCTCTTGTGAGTGTTGTGTGTTGTCACATAGGGGTCTTTGCATTGGACCGATCACTCATCGAGAGTAGGCCTGCAAGAGTTTGGTGCATCTGATTGTGATCGTGAAGCCATGGTAATGAGGGGGCCCTGGCCCACGGGCGGCTGTTGTGCCATGGGGGGAGGGGCCATTTAAAAATGTTGAGTATGTTGTGCAATACAGTAGGTGTGTAAAGGAGGGGAGCACTCAGGCATCTTGGTGTGTGGTGCTTCCATCTGTTACATCAAGGGTTCATGAATGTAGTAATGTGTGTTTTTGTGTGTGCAAAATGTAGCTGTTCATGTCCATATGCAATAAAACTGAAAACAAGCATAAGTTAAGTGGTATAAATTTAGATGTTACGTTAAAAAGTAATTTAACCGAACCTCGGATATAATGGACTTCGGTTATAATGGATAGTTTTTGGACCCCCTGTGAGATCCATGATAACCGAGGTTGACTGTACTCTGTTTGCTGATGATATGACTGTACCCTGTTGGTAATACATTGCAGTACTGATGTAAGAGCTACAGTTTATTCCAGTTATCAGACAAGTAATATCTGCATGGCTTTTCCTTCTCCACTTGTATGCAATAATGTGTTTTTAACTTCTCTTTTGTTGTCAATCAATCTAATTTCTCACTGCTGTTCTTGTTTTGTTTGGTTTTATATGTTATTCCATGACAACTTACTGTAGTATTTGGCCTCTTTGATTGGTGCATATTGTTAAATTAATCTCTGAATGCATTGAAAGTTTGGCAAATGAATTTTTAGTGAAAAACACTGCCATTAGCATTTGGTGCATTTGGTGTGAGTGTGAATCTTGGTCTTTCTTCCTAAGGGAAGAATGTACATAGATTAAGAATATGGCACTGAGAAGAATATTTATACTTACACTTGAGAGTGAAAGTAGCAGGAGGAAGGAAGCAATATGAGGAGTTTTGTAATTTATTCTTGGGACTGAATATTATTTGGGTGATCACTTCAAGGGGGGTAGAGTACACATGGGAGAGGTGAGAAATGCATGCAGATTGTGTTCAGAATATCTGAAATCCTTTTCTTGCCCAGTAAAGAGGCTCAGGACATAAGTTTAGAATCCAAATGTACAACACAACTTGGTGGGATGTTTTTATCATTTTTGTCCGTATTAAGCGTAATAAATAGCTGGCTCACCATACATTATGATATTTTCATTAGCAACATCTTGTATTAGTAAAAGCCATGTGGTTCAGTAACAGCCCTTCAGTCAACAAATAATACGTGCTAATACTGTTAGTTCATTATAGCCACAGGCAGTTTGTTAATTATAAAGGGAAGATGTTTCTGCATTCATGTTGCACTTTCCGGAGGAATCATCACGACATAACATAGGAAATGTGCTACTCATATCTGTGATGCCATCTTAACAAGTACAGTTTTATTGGAAGTCAGTCATCTCTTCATTATGTTAGATGTAAATGAAGTTCCAATAGGTATATGTAGATGGATACTGTCTGTGTTCATTTTCATAGCTTGACATCCTGTTACCATTAGTTTAGGAAATCCATAATAGTTGTGTAATTGTTATTAACATTTCCACATTGATGGCAGAATTTAAAGGGGTCCCAGGACTTATGAACTGTGTGCTACTGCAGATTGCTCAAACTCGACAGCAGTGATGTCGACCAATGCAGTGGCATTTTTGTTACTGAACCGGTTCCGCAATGGTGTTGGTATGGACAAACTGGTTGAAGCAATGGAAAAGTTGAAGCAGGACCTGTTTTATGCTGGCCATGATGTCGGCTTCACAGGAGACATGGTGGATATCATCAACCATGCTGTGAGTACACACTTGTGTACTGTGATTATGTAATCTTCATGTTATAGTACAGCCAGTCAAAGAGTGTGAAACTGCAGCCCCTTTCACATCGCTTCGCTACCCCATCCTGTTCATCCTATGCCTGCCAGCTCATTCTGTGTTTGTGAAGTGGGCCTTCAACAATGTAGTCAAATTCTGGTTTGATCTTTTTTCCAAAGCACAGTTTTGGGACTGTTTTGGGCCAGGCCACACTGTTATTCCTGCTTGGCACTGTAACATAAGAGTAAGGATTTTTTTTTGTATTATTTGCTTACCTGCACTGCCACACAGAGTTTGTGTTTTGTTTTATTTTGAGTTCGATTCCATAAGGTATATAGTTTTGGCAGTAAAAAATATGATAGAGTGTTCTGTGTAAATGTGGTATTTGGTGTATGGAAGTAAGTATTATTTTCCGTTTTGTTTACTGAATTGTTATTGTTGCATTAACATCTAAAAAGTTTCTGACAATAATGCTTTATTGATGGAAACTTTTTAGACATTAACTCATTAATAAAGATGCATGGTATTGACAGTGATGTGAAGCATTATTGTTGTGTTTGACTCTTATGTTATGTTATTTGTGCACTTTCATCCCAACTACTTCTACGGCCACCCTGATTGGATTTGTTTGTACAGGGCATAGTTTCAGAAGAGGGGTGGTGCACCTCATGGTAGCTATCTAGTGCTGTGGGGCTTTGTATTGTCAGTCCCTTGTACAACCTCACACTTTCGTTGCTAGGCATAGAAAGAAGTTCTGTGTTATATTGCATTATTCCTGTCAAGGTTTTTACTCTATAATCCAAATGGCAAAAGAGATAAAGGCATGATTATGGTTGCAGTGTGACGTTCTGGGCCCAGGCTTGGTGCGTCGGGAACGGGTCTTGACGAATGAAGATGAACCTGTTGTGATGGTGCGTCCATTCACAATGGTGCCAAATGTAATTGAATTGTCCTATTACAGCAGTGCACTCTTGTCTCGGTTTGTGCTGGACAGTGTTGTAGGTGAGTGTGATAGTGGTCCGATTTACTATGCACCTTGTGGCAATAAAATAATAAGACTGAAATAAAATGAATCAGTATAGTTCAACAACAGGTTGCTAGGGACATGGTTTCTGCTTTATATTTTACTACACTGTCATAACCTCAAACCTGGAAAGTAAATCAACATAAAATTTTATGTAAAGTGGGCATAACTCTCCTGAAACACATAACATGTTAACAAACAGCTTATGGAGGATAAGGCTTTGCCCTGAGCACAAGCACTTTCATGGTGTATGCTTTTTTGAGAAGGTAGAGAGGATGTGGAAGATGAGCTTCACTGTGAGTAATGTCCTGTGACCTCCAACGCAGACTTGGTGGGTAAAGCATGCACTTTACTCACAAGAGACCACCGATTGGCACATAGTGACATACAGAATAATTGCGAGGGAACTAAGTGTGAATAAGGAATTGGTAAGGAAGGGAAGTTATTTATTTTGGATTACTTAATTTTTGTCATCTCCAGAATGTCCATACTGGCCCTGGGGCTCACTCAACCTTCCATTCAACAGGTACCAGCGTACTTCCTGGGGCGTGAAGTGGCTGGGACATGAAATTAACCACTCACCTCCCTTGAGTACAAAGGTTAAGAATAAGTGCAGCCTTACTTCTTACTTTGTGGAGTGTACAGGGGCAACTTACCTTTTAACTTTGCATGCGTGTAGATGGATGTTAGAGCATGATAAGGTCACAAAAATTTTTTGGGAGGTACATTGTAGCAATTATTACATTCTGATGTCACCAATTTCATGTTACTGAATGTACAGATCAAGAAGACTCAAAAGAAATTTCTAAATCCATGAAATTCAGGTCATAGATGTAAAATTTCATTCAACATTTCTTCTAAATTGGGCCTTTCAGTAAGAATGTAGTATTGTGTAATATTACATAATACTTGATTATTTATTTTACTGTATACCAAGAACAAAATATTAATAAGTAATTGTTAATAATCCACAGTTTAAATTTGTACACGTGTCACTAATAATAGTAATAATATTCATCCTTCATCAGCACAGTTTTGACGAGACTCCTTGCATTTCTCATATTGAATTGAGTCATCTTAATATATTTTTGCCCACGAACAAGGCAGTTAGTGTCACCTATGTAGTATGGGTTTTATTTCATCCCAGCCATATGCTTTCATTTTTTCAGTGGCATGGCTGTTGATAATTCTGTCCTTTTCTTCCTAGGTTTAGGTGCATAATTGGTGGTTGCAGTTGGCATTTTCTTGTATGGTGTTTGAGTTGGCACCATGCCAGATGCAGAGGATGCTTTTTGAGAGTTGTACGTGAATGTGTCTTTTTTGGGGCTTACCAGCAGCAGATTGATTTGTTTCAGGGCGAGATAAATGGCCGGGGACTCAGTTCACTCCAATTTGTTGTGCAGTTTTGAGCTGTGCTGCGTGTTTTGGGCTGATAGTGGATGAGCTGCGCGTTACGCTGGAACTATTGGATGTCAAAGGCTGTGACTGGTGTTTTCATCTTTTTTTTAGCCTGTGCAACGGCTGACACACCGACTGCTTCAAATGATTTTACGACTAGGTTTGTTAAATGACAATCGGTGACTACTTACGGAATCAAGTGAACACCTGTAAACACATAATGGTCAACAGGCTGTAGTTTACTCTTCTTAAATCTGTCCATTGCAGTTTGTAGTGTTGCAGCCCTTGGGAATTCCATACCCACCAATGACATGATATGTCCTCATCTATCACTGTCCAGGCTTTGCTGTCAATTTTACTGTGATAGCAGAACCCATGTATACTACATGTCGAGGGGTTTGAAGAATGCTGCATTAGGGGGCTGGATTTGATGAGTGCATTGAGAGGCAATAACAGTAAGACAATTCCATATCTGCATGTGGTTTCAGTTGCAGCAAGGCTGGGTGTGACTGCTGTGGCCATCTAAAACTAGCAACACGTTTTTGTTTTGCATAGGTTTCAGCACTGAAATGAAGCGGTGTATCTGTTCAAGGGACACCTCAGTATTCATCTAGCTTTTCTCCTGACAGCAGAAAACGGGAAGGGGAAGGGGGTTGCTCTGACTGAGAGGCTTTTCGTGCATTCTTTTTGGGAGTAAATGAAGTTCAATGAGACATAGCCACTAGCACTCAGTGTATAAACACCTGTCACATTCTACCCTATCCACAAGATGTAATTGTTCCCACTTGATGTTTTCATTTTTGAGCTGTTATCTTTTCAGCATACTGCACAACTGCATGCAATTTTTCATCCATGTTGAGCATTCTTGCAGTCATAATTTCATTTTTGTCACCAAGGTACTCAAAAACATAAAAAAATTTGTGGATAGCAGTTCATTGAACTCAGAAACTTGCAAGTAACAATGTGGATTGTGGCTGCCTTAAACTGAATTTGGGATGACATTGCAAAAAGCCTGAAAACCGCTCCTTGCCATTTGTCTTTGTGTTTTGATGAAACAGGGTTTTTAGTTTTTTCCTCTCACCTGTCTCAAAGGCAAGTTTCATCTCTCCAGTTCTTATTAACCTGAAAAAAGAAGGGCCTGTCTTTAACACTTTTTTGGCAATTTAGTTTTGAGGGTTGATGTATTTCATAGCGTTTTGTGTAATTTGGATCACTTAATAAAATTAAATGCTTGTCAATGGTCCACATTACATAACTGGGTAGACAGGCAACATGTTTGAGTTTCACAGAGAAGTGGTGACATGCATATCTAAGCCTTTCACATCACTTACGTCTGTGTGCTAAATATGGTGCAAAAATCTGCATTCATTGGTACGTAAAATACAGCACTTCTGTAAGCACAATGTTCAGCTGAGTGATAAATTGCATCAGAAGTTGAGAAAACATAGGAATGTTTCTTATGCCACAGCCAAATAAAGGATACTGACAAAACTTGGATGGGAAATGGTCCTGTTCTGTTTCCCATTACTGAAAACTGTAGAGACCTGCTGTCAGGGTATTCTATACCTGTAACAGGTCCAAATTACGCACTGGTCCAAAATACATTGACTTCTTTGAATTACCATTGGCTAGGGTAAGAGAAAAATTTGTGCAAAGATTATGCCTACCATCTGTGTGAGGAGGAAAAACTATGACTACTGGGTGTGTGCAAAGAGTTTGTGGAAACAGCTGATGGTGAACCTGCCTTGACCAGACTTCCCTACCTTGTTTCCAAGTTGGAATTGAAATTGAAAGGTTTCTCATTGACACAGTAGTTGATATTCAACAGAATGTTGTGGCAGAATTGAGTACTGTTATTGAAGATGAGTTTTGCACGTGTTTCCATAGTTTATGCGAATATCATAATAAGTGTATTCAGTCTGTTGGGAACTTCCTTGAGGGATATGATTAATCAACATATTACCTTTTGCGTAATTTTTTTATTATTATGTTGTAATCTCGTTACATTCTTGCCACACTATGTATCAGAGGTAACTAATAGGAAATTTTCACAGTTTATTCTGTTCACTTGATAGTATTAGGGTGATTCAGTTTTAAGAATGAGGGTGAGACATGCAGCAGGCATAACAAGCAAGAAATATATATAAAATTTTGTTTAGAAAACATTGTGGGAAGAGACAGCTGTGGCAGGTAACTTGTGCCAGGATGTTGGCTTGGTCCAATGGTGATACAGCAGCAGCATATATTAGTATGTATAGTACCAAGGGTTCTCACACATACAACTATGTGTTAATGCAAGGCAGTCTGTTGCAGTAACTGCCCTGTACTCACTTCTGTGTGTGGATTCAAATCCACCTACCATGGCTGGTAGCTACCAGGTCCTCAACTTCTCGGAGGAACAGATACAACAGTGTGCGCTAGATCTTTGTGAGGTCTTGCAATTTGAATTCATCTTCACCCAGCCATGCCGGCAGTTGGAGGCAGTCATTGAGGATGTTCTCACTCAATTGAAATACAAGGAAATACTCGTGTGTGATGAGGTATGTTGCATGAGAATTGTGTAGCATGTCTTCAGAATAGTGTGACAGTGTGCTGCTGCGTGTCCTGCCATGTCTGTACTATTGTGTAACAGTGGTGTCATGTGTCCTGCCATGTTTGTAGTGCCACATGACTGTGGTGCCATTATCATGCCATGTCTGTAGCACCATGTGGCCGTGTGGTGCCATGTGTCCTGCCATGTCTGTAGCACTTTGTGACTGTGGTGCCTTGTGTCCTGGTATGTCTGTAACATCATGTGACAGTATAGTGCCATGTGTCCTGCCACGTCTGTAGCACTGTGAGTGTGGTGCCATGTGTTCTGCCATATCTATAGTGGTGTGCAATAACTGCCTATGTTTTGCAGCCTGTGTACTCAGAGGCCCACCAGAGGAGCACAAGGTTTGCCAGGAACTTTGATGTTGACACCAGTGACTCAGATGAGTACCAGAGCCTGGACAAGTGCATTAGGCAGAAGTTGATGGTATGCCACTGCTTTTTATGTATTAGATGAAATTTTCTCAATTAGGGTCCCATTTCTCATTAAGAGCTTCTAGTATGTACATATCACATGCAGTCAACTGGACAGCCCATCTCAGGATTTGTGTCCATCCATCAACAATGTCACTAACTGCCTTAACCCTTTAAAGACAAAGCGTATCTGTTTTATATAAGGACTCAGTGCGTACCACGCTGTAAACACTCTCCACTTCGGTTATAAAGACCAGTCTGTTAATGTTTTATAAGGCAAAAGTTGCTGTTTGTTCTGAGATCCGTACAAAACACATAAATGCAATGTGGGGACCACGTAGAATTTTTTAATGTTAAACCTGTTTATATGTAAAGTTACTGCTAGGCTTTAAAAGGTTAAATGACTGTGCTGCAAGTACCTGAGGTTTCTTTATCAGTAGAGGGTCAGCACCCTAATGATCAGCAGACATGCAAGCAGGCAGTATAAATAGTGTTGATATTGCTAAAAGAGGCTGCAGAATGGTGCAGTAGTTGAAGAGACACACGATGTTACAGCTGTCACACATTTATGAGTCTTCAGGTTTCTGAATCACTGGCTGTACTAATCTTACCATACGCTTGTTCTGCATAGTGAACTGTGTAAAAGCCAGTCATTTCTATACTTACAGTTGCTGTGAATGGTGGATAAGCAATGCTTTAGTCTGTTACTTCGTGGACTTAAAATTTTGGCAAATTATTTGAATTGCTAGAATCGGTTTGAAGTTACAGCAGATTCATTTGCAAATGGTGTTTCAGCCCAGGATGTCTATATCAGTTATGTTTTGTTTCTGTTGGTAGCTTTGAGTTCCATCCATGAATTTGTTAATATCCAGGGATGTACATTCGGTCCTTACTGTGTGGAAGAATATGTGTGTCCCAATATAACAAAATACCAGCAAGATACGAATTCTCAGCTAATGTTATGGTGTATTTTATTAATATGTGTTCTGAATTTTCAGGCCTAACTTGCAAGGAGTTTAATGCAGTAGGTAATGTAAGTGAGATTTATCTTTTGGGTGTTCTTTAGTACAGGTCCCATTATGATGTGACAGTTATGACACTACAAAAAATAATCCTTTTCTAAGAACTTTGTGTTATTAAATGGGGACAAAATCCAACTTTTGCAACACCTGGGCTCAAACCCATGTACATTAGATGACATTTGAAAAGTTGTAGCTTGTATGCTTATGGACAGGCATCTCTGTTTACACAGGGGGTTTAGGTTCTTATGAGCAAAACTAGTGTTACTGTTCATATGTACAATGGCAATGATGGAAGACTGATAAGAGATGGAATGTGGAGTTTTACATCGTGTACAGACAGTACTGTACAGTTACAGATCATACCCCAAGAGTGCAAACTGCCGAATCACATACACAAGTAGACTATTAATAATTTATTGGCAGTTACATCTCACATTACAGATTTTGTGCATATTTGAGACATGAGGTTGTTTTGGCATTGATTTTTAACATTATGGTCTTCTGGGGTGTAATCTTGAAGATGAAGACAGCGGGTTCTCTGTACACTTCTAGTAGACTACATGGTGTCACATCCCAGAAGACTGTAATCGTAGATTTACACAGCTGGAATGAACAGGATCTCATCTCTCCCAAAGAGCAGGGGGATTTGATGTAGTACAAAATGTGAAAGGTAAGAGCTATCAGACTTCAAGGACTGCTGCAGTAACATATTCAACAGTGCTTAATTGACTGTGGGAGCAATTGAGCTGTATGTGAATGAGTGTAGAGGTAACAGTCAATTTATGACCCACTTTCTTTGCCTTCCAGCTGGACACACGGGAGGAAGCCCTCCAGAGTTTGGAGTTCTACCACAACCTCCTGAGGCCATTGATTGATGTATATGCTGTGAGTGCACTGGGGCTGCAACGACTTGTGGGTCGTCAGCTCACTGAACGAGACTATGTGCAAGAATTGCTGCAGGAGATGAGGACACAGCTTAAGATGGGTTTTGCTCAGTTTGGTGAGAGCTCACGTGTTGAAAGTTCAGAACAAAATGTCACAGCAATTACAAATTTTGTAGTCCTATAGTGACAGCATTATTGCAGTTGCTGTTATCAGTAATTTGTATTATAAATTTAAAATTATGGAATTAATCAGCTGTACTAGAATTTGAAATTTTAAGACTAAAGTCTTCAGGTCAGTAAGGTGTCACCCTGAGATACATTTTAACCTTTTGGCTCTGGAATTAAATCCCTGATGAGAGCATACAGGACCAGAGTTTAAGTGAGATCTGAATAAGGAAAGTTGCTAAATGGTGTCACCTTAACCTGACCTTAGGCATTTTGATTATCGTACCGCGTGAGGGATGTACCTGACAGTAGGTGCCAAAGAGTTAATAATGTACTCTGATCTACTTCTTGGTCTGTCAGGTGGTGGTGTTTTAAATGGTTTCCGCACACACACGCACGCGCGCGCACGCACGCACACGCACACACACACACATTCTGTGTGTTTCTTTTTTGCTCTGTCTGAGCCTCACTTTCACTAGCCCAACAGGACTGGAAGAAGTCTATATAAATTTCACTGTTCTTTGCTATACACTTTCCAGAATTTGCCCTATCTTTCATGTAAGACACCATACAGTATGGTCTTTAGTATTATGTCACCATGTAGTGTGGTTGGTAACCACCCACAAAATTACATACTGTCACAAAACAGCAGATCACAGTCGCAGCTTTCACCACCTTTAAAACCTCAAATGTTATGAATTGTGGGTCATTAACAGTTTTTAAACAAGCATTTCTGGAATTTGTTCATTTCATCATGAAACTTGTTCTGTTTTCTGTTTTTTGTTTTCTGGCATACAGCATATCTGTGAAACATTTTCAGATGACTTAATCACATATGGCTGTATTATGATTTCGTTGTGACTTTTGTGTTACATATTTCATTTACTGTAAGCCAGTTTCTTTACTAACTGCCATTTGTACTATCCAATAACAAATGAACACCATAGTTATATGCTAGCCTGTCTACTCTGAGTGCTTGTGATAATACTCAAGAGTCACACTGATTTAACCATTATGAACGTAAAATGCAGTACATATTTAATGCAATTTTGTAATGGTTTATTGTTGATTTTGCAGAGGAAAGTTTGTCTGTGGATCCTTTTAAGAACTCACTGAAGCTCTTTGAACGTTGGGAAGTGCTGGAGTGTCTTTCACATGACAGTATCAGACTTTACTACCTGAAGGATGAATTTGACAGTGAGAGAAGTGTACAGACAGTGTTTGAGAAAGTGAAGAGGTTCAAGTGGTCACCATTGGCAAGTGCTTCTTGAAGGCTTGTGCGTGCGTAACTCCTGTGATTGAACGTTCTGCTGATGCTGTAGTGCTTACACATAGGCTGCTCCTAGTTAACAGTGAGAGCAATCCAACACTGGAGTGTCTTTGTGCACGTGTACCTGAGACTGTGTTACAGTCAAACAGGATTGTATTACTACTGAGTGGGCTGGTATCCTGTCATTTGGCAAAGTTTGATGGACATTTTGTGCTGTTGCTAGATGGTACTTTTCTGCAAAATACTGAACTTTTTGACATCCCGTATTTCATTATTTACTGTGTTTTTTAAATATTATTTTAGAATTGGACAAAGTTTATGTATATTTTTAAAACATCAGGGTGCCATTATTACTCCCAGCTTGTGTCTGAATTGGTGACAATGGATGTTGGAACGAATCTCAGCTAATAAATTTGAGTTATCATTCCTTAAGGCAACTTCATGGCAACTGTTGTTCTCTGCAGCAGCACAGTTTGTGTCGTGTCCTGTGTGTCTGATAAATGTCAACTACTAGAGCATACATTCCACCTGATGTCACTTGAACCTTACTTTCTGCTGCTTATCCAATCATATTTAAATTGAACACAGCTAAGGTTGTTCTCATTATATTTCAGGACCATTTATGGCTGTGAAAATATTGCTTGGGTAATTAACTTTCTGTCTTTGCTTGTAGGTACCATTCAAGGTGTCAGTTGCACAGTCTAGAATGTAGCCATGCTTTGTTTTCTGTCAAGTAAGTGTGCAGAGTACATCTAAGCATGCAAAACACAACTAACAAGGGGACCTGGTGAATGGACCCACCTCTGACTTCATGGCCAAGGTATTAGATGTCAGCACTCTGCTGCTTCTTTGTAATACATAGTTTTATTTTCCACATTCTTCACTTGCTTCATAAGTCTCATAAACAGGTACACTTACATTGTCTGCGATAGTTCATTTGGCACAAGTTAAGGACGTGGAGCAGCAGCTGTTGTGTTGTTGTGTTGTCATCATTCAGTGGATAAAATGATTTGATACTACAAATAAACTCGTTTGTGAATTGATGAAGTCTTTATAGTATCAGGACTGATCATTCGAACCAACCAACCAACCAACCAACCAACCAACCAACCAACCAAACCAACCAACCGACCGACCGACCGACCGACCGACCGACCGACCGACCGACCGACCGACCGACCGACCGACCGACCGACCGACCCCATGGAGCAGAGGCATTCTTGACAAGCTAATAGTTTCTCAGCTAGTCAAGAAATTCCCCACATTATATGGAACCCGGGAGGTTCATTACCGCATTCACAAGAGTCCACCACCTGTCCCCTATCCTGAGCTAGCTCAATTCAGTCCATGCCCCCCCATCCGACGTCTTATCCTCCCATCTATGCCTGGGTCTCCCAAGTGGTCGCCTTCCCTCAGGTCTCCCCACCAAAATCCGGTATGCACCTCTCTTCCCCCCGTACGTGCTACATGCCCCACCCATCTCATTCTTCTCGATTTGATTACCCGAATAATAATTGGTGATGAGTACAGGTCATTAAGTTCCTCGTTACGTAGTCTTTTCCACTCCCCTGTCATCTCATCCCTCTTAGGTCCAAATATCCTCCTCAGCACCCTACTCTCGAACACCCTCATTCTTTGTTCCTCCCTTGGTGTGCGAGACCAAGACCCATAGAAAATCTGATCATTCTACTTTTTTAATTTTTCAAATTTGATATTTTCTCCTTGCACTTTGGATTCTGTTTCAGACCACAACTAGCATTCTGTATGTGTAATGGAACTAACATGGGAACCTACCTCTTCTTTCTCATATTTAGTATCGGGAACGGCAGTATGAGGCCAGTATATAATTTTGAACCCAAATATAGGGTTACCTTACTGACTAGAGAAGACTGGACAAAAGGAACTGGGCCCCCACCTGTGGTTAAAGGGCTCGTCTGGTATACAGATGGATCCAGAATGCAGGATGGGAGGACTGGGGCCAGCGCCCATGGGCAATCTGAGGGCAGGAGGCTCAGCATTTCTCTAAGAAAATATGTTACTGTTTTCCAGGCCAAGAATTATGCTATCTTGGCCTGTGTTTATGAAATTCAAAACAGAGCCAGATCAGAGAAATACATAAGTATCTGCTGTGATAGTCAAGCGGCCTTAGAAGCATTACAGGCCGTGAAAACGATGTCTCCTTTGGTACGACAGTGCCAAAGGGCATTAGATGACATCTCAACTTACCATTTTGTAGGACTCTTTTGGGTCCCCGGACATTCGGGGATATGTGGAAATGAAATTGCTAATGAGCTCGCAAGGGAGGGCTCTGCTCACCACTTTGTGGGACCAAAGCCGGCTGTGGGGGTCTCAAGGCAGTGCATAAGAAGAAAAATTCAGTGCTGGTTGGATAGACAGCACTTGGTACGGTGGCAGGGACTGGTTGGCACTATGAGACAGGATCAAGAGTTGATCTCGGACCCCAATACTGCGGCCAGGACTCCACTAATGTTCTTTAATAGGGTGCAGTCCAGGGTGGTTATTGGTCTCCTTACTGGGCATAACACCCTGAGAAGATATCTCCACATAATGGGGCTGTTAGATAGTCCCTTGTGCAGGAAATGTGGGGCTGCAGAGGAAACCTCAGCCCATGTACTGTGTGAGTGTGAAGCTGTGGCAACACTCAGACATATCTATCTGGGATCCTTTTTCTTTTACCCTGAGAATGTGAGAGATCTGAGTCTAAGGGCAATCTGGAATTTCTTCAGGAGGACAGGGCTCTTGTCACTTGGACCTAATGAGGGGGCACAAAGGGCCTGTGAAGGCCTACGTGCAACAGGACTGTGAGGGCTCGACACACATTTACTCATAACTCATAACCTACCACTTCTTTAATTTGTAAAATTTGGTATGTTCTCTTGTCATGTTGGATCTGTTTCAAGCCACAAATAGCATTCTGTCTGTGTAACTGAAATGACATGGTAACACAAAAGAGGTAATTTCATGATCATGTTTCTTCTTTTAGAACTATGCATGTTTCATAGAAAGCATATTATCTATATCTACTATCTAGTGTATTGTCACAGCCGTGATCAAGTGGATGTAACGTATTATTATCTTGTTAAAATTATCCCTTAATTTTGAATCATCCTATAGCAGGTATCAGGCTGAAATATTTTCCACTGCTGTATGTAACCTTTTATTATGCTTGCTTACTGTAATTATTATTGTTAACATGAAACTCTCATGATTTATATATGTAACCAGCAGAAGCACCAGTTTCTTATACCCAGGATGTGGCTGCTTTTATACTATCATGGTATATAATGAATAAAACTTTGGGGGGTCGGGGTTAAGGTTGCAGGCTCTAATTTATAAATGTGGGGAAACCTCTATCTGTCGTCGTATGTGTCATTTTCATGCAAGTATTCTTTATTTCTTCTATTCCCAAAAAACTGCTCGTGTAAAGAATGTACATTTATATCAGGTATATTGTTCCTTGAAGCATTGTTTTCATGCACCTATCATTAGAATTCTTGGTCCTGACCCACAGTATTTCTAAAATGATTGTTTCTTAGAAAAAATACAGTAAAAATAATGTAATTTTTTGGAAGATAAAATAGTGGTAACTTGCCTATACCTGTAATTACTGTTAACTTACAAGATGTCACCACACATCAACCAGGTGTGAATGATAGTTGAGCAGTAGGGATGGTGGGGAGGCTTAGTTGTAAGGTAGCAAACCAGTGAACTATGTTCTACAGCTGTTAGTACAGTATTGTTTGCGTACCCACGAGTTTGACAAAAGTTGTGACTTAGTGTTATTATTTCTGTTATTTGTTATTCATGCCAATCATTGTTGGAAAATTATTGAAACCACATTGTTTTGAAAACATGAAATACTATGCAAATAAAAAAGCACAGATGACCACAACCATTTTCACAAGATTTTTAAGGGTACTGGATGCATCCTCCTTTGTGCATGGGAGAAATATTTTGTTGTTTACATACAACAGTGCTGCTCATCTGCAACTATTGTTTTCCTGCATTTATCATTTACTCTTGGCAATCTATTCAGAAACGATGCAGTGAGGTTTTTACTGTAGTGCATTATTGTAATCTGATATTATATTGGTACCATAACAACCAATGGAAATGCTAAGGGGTACAAGTAACACAAATAAGATGATGACAAAGCCATGTAATTATAAAATTTATTATTGAACACCATACAAGAAATTCCAGTAGCATGCTACATATTCCAAGTCTTGAGTTAGGTCATGTACATTATGCCTTAATGTACTCATCTCCTTGGCCTCCATGTAATGTGTGAAGTTGTGGGGCAATAACCCCCAGAACATAAAACACCATTACTCACCACAACACCATGCAGGTGCTGACTTTACCCAGCTGAAACACGGAATTAAAAATCTGGGCCAAGACAGAATTTTGTGATCTATTCAGAATTGCTCACCAGGTTAGAATTCCAGTGAATTTCAGGTGAAAGGAAGAGTTAGGTGTAAAGGTATTGGAGAAGTGATAATGCATGGTGCTTCCACCTGGCAGATGTGGAGAAAGTTCTGGGACCCTGGCCTAATGTTTACTAGTGTAATTAAGAAGACTGGGAATGAGGATTAGAATTGGGCATCAGAAAACTCTACTGCAGTACCTGCACATCAGTTTAACAGCCATAGCTACCATACATGCAGGCAAAGCATGTAGTGAAGTTGATGATATCTCAGGGTGTTTTCTGTTAGGTCCACTGTAGGAAACAGAAAAGAGAATGTGTGTGTGTGTGTGTGTGTGTGTGTGTGTGTATTAGATATTTTGTTTCATTTCAGGTATCTATAAACTTTATTGGAAGCAATTATTTTTATGCAAGGAGTAATAAAAGTAACGGTACAGACCTGATTAATACATTGCTTTATACTTTCTACTAGAACACGGCAATTTAGTTTGGATGTTTCTAAAGATATACATTGTTTGAATGGTAATAATACTAATAGTTACAATCTGACCATCATCATCTGCATTGTTGGTGATTTAAGTCATGTAAACCTGTATGACAGAATTTTAACATTTTCCATTTTGTGGTGGTTATTCAATATCTGAGATATGTGACCAACTCCAACACAATGTATAACTGATTTATTTTAAAATTTCATATGTAAAGTCCAACATATTTCGATAAGTAGCTCATCATCATCAGGGACACTTTCTTGGTAGTAAAGGAAAACATGGTATGCTTTCTTACATAAGTTGAAGAATTACACCACTATCGCCACTGTAAAAATATTTAAAATATGTTGTTACAATCTCAAATGAAGATGAGGTTCAAAGAACCGTTAAAGGCACTTGTTAAAACACTTCCGCTGTCACCGCTTCACTACCACTGTTTCACATGAGCTGTCTGTAGGTATTTTAAGTATTTTTATAGTGGCAGTAGTGGTCTAATTCTTGAACTTATGTAAGATAGCATACCATAATGTTTCCCTCTTCTATCAAGAAAGTGTCCCTGATGATGGTGAGCTATTCATCAAAACATGTCGGACTTTACAAATGAAATTTTAAAATAAATCAGTTATACATTGCGTTGGACTTGGTCACATATCTTAGATACTGTATGAAAGAGTGAGGAATGCCAAATGAAATATGAAATTTTCAAGTGAATTTGAGATTATCACAAGCATGAGTTAAAAAATGGGTCTGGGATGTGACAGCATGTAGTCTGATGGGTGTGATTCAGTGTTTGTCCGAAATGTTGGTATGCATCTATCAGGTCACACACATTACATCCCAAATGACTGTTATCTTGAAAACTTTCAGGGTAAAGTTTATGAGTAGTGTGAAGGTGCACAAGCTGGCATGGATCCATTATGCTAATTGGTGGATGCCAGCATGTCTCTAATGACAAGGTGCATATGACATTGAGGCAAAAAGAAACAATCTACGTCTGTAAGATTCATTGAATGCTGTCCTCCCATTTATAGGTATATAGGTCTGCCCAGAAAAAATGTTCCACACGTTTCTGCTTTCGTATGTGTGTGCTACATGCCATTTCCACCTCCCTTTCTTAATTTCATCACCCTACTAATTATCATACACAGTGCATAAATTATAGAATTGTCTCTATAAAATTGTGTGGTGTCCAGCATGGAGGTTGGACCTGGAGCTGGCATCTTGTGTGTAGTGTGCTGTGCTTGTTCATTTTTAAGAGAGGCTGTGAGCAGTGGCATAGCTATGTTTTTTGGCACCTGGGGTAAGTAATCACAACAGCTGCCCCTAATGTAAATTATAAAATTAAAAAAAAATCACATGTATTGAATTTCCTGTTATTTTCCTGAATACTTTAAGAACTGTTGCAGAAAATCAAATTTTTTCCTTCAAAGTATACATTTTGCTATGCACTTTGCTCCCTCTTGGACTGTGTAGCATGGGGCAGCTG
Organism: Coptotermes formosanus; assembly: GCA_013340265.1. Lineage (NCBI taxonomy): Eukaryota > Metazoa > Arthropoda > Insecta > Blattodea > Rhinotermitidae > Coptotermes > Coptotermes formosanus. The sequence goes on along the minus strand of BLKM01000254.1, from coordinate 1,554,757 downwards.
CATGACTTGTCCTCCCCAGCTATGCCTTTGGTTCTGAGCAGAATATGAATCTATTTAGTGACATTTAATCACGAGAAAGTTGGATGAAACTCCAGAGTGAACCTTGAAGAAGATTACAACATACACGCATTTATTTCAGAAAATTTGTAAAATGTCAACTTCCTTCTCTTGATGTAGACATGCTGTCCTCAGACTGGGATGGATGGTACAGCAATATCTTGGTGTACATTCTGGAAGTGGAGAACCTGCAGCTTCTTCTGCAGTTGTACCAACTGAAAAACAAAAATTCATGCAGCTTTACTGGTGCCAGTGAATGCAAGTAGGGTGGGGTTGGGTGGTACATACATAGAGCAGGAATAGTGTAGGAACAAACTGAAGAAAAGTGAAGATATACATGGATGATGGTGAATGAAGGGAAAAGCAAGCCCAGGTAGAATTACAGATGGAAAAATCAGGTAAGGGAACTTACAATAAAATAGTGTGATTGATGAGAAGACAAGGAAACTTGAAATAAAATATTGTGATTGATGAAAGGCAAGGAGTTTAACAGAATTCTGGCAGGGAATCTGCTTGGAAGAGAGAAAAAAGATGGAAGGAAATTGAGATAAAAGTCCGCTTAGTGCAGCATTTGGTGCTACAGGCTGTTCCATAATAATTAGTTCATGCTTAAAGGAGGGATTTCTGAGTACAGTATTTTGTATGCCTGTGCCATTGGGTTACAGAACACCAACCTGTGACGCTTCAGAAGAGTAATCCTCACCAACTGGTCTGCTGGTCATGAAAGGAATTTTAGCTGCTGCACTTGGGTTTTAGAGAGTGAATTGAGGTGGTGAGCAGATTGTGCTTTTAGATTTTGCTGAACTGGCATGCACTATGTGCTGAGGTAAACTGTAGTTAGTTTGTGGGAAACTGGATGCTGGTTTCTACTAATGACTGCCCTTAAGTTAAGTTTGCTTATACCATCTGAATTTCCTTGCTGATTTTCCTCTTCTGAGTATTAGGGGACAGGGCAGTGTCTGTCCTGGAATTTTCAAGTTCCTGGAGAGATTTGAAGATTTCTGACATCTCTTCACCAACATTCCTGTAATGACATGAGTCGAATTATTCCACTAATTAGTCCTATCACTGTTTACTAACAGTTAAGGGTACAGATATGACTAGATTGACACACATTGTGCATCTCAAATTTGTACACATGGAAGCACCACCCTTCCCTCCCCACCTTCCCGTAACACTGCGACCAGTGTAGTAAATGTCATGAGACAGAACACTTATTTTCATATCTGAAATCATCTTGGCACAAAGGGAATTTGAGAATGCTAGGTGCCTGGTCAGATTCCAATGTTAAAGTAGCTTAATTATAAAACTTTCCCATATGAACATGGTGAGAAGTAGTAATTGGCACCCACTTATGAGCCTTGGTTTGTGCCTCTTTATTCTGCTTCTGTCTTGTCATCTTTGGGTTCTGCAGTTCAGCTCTTGACAGCATGGTCATGTAGTCTGGGTTGGTATCATATGGTAGTTCCACAGATTCTGCAAAATTGTGACATCTTCATGTGAATCCTGAGGCACAATTTTGTAAAGTGTGACTGCTTTAGAAAATGCCATTAGTAGGTCCAATAAAACTGGGAGGGAAGGGAATTGAATGGGACACATCTTATTCTGATCTGTGTTGATAACTTGTCGCACAAAAATGTAAATATCGTATTGAGAATTGAAGACACATTATTAGGCACTACCAAGAGGTTTGGTCTAGGAGTAAGCACAGAGAAAACAAAGTATAGGTCCATGTCTTGCCACTAGATTGTAGGCCAAAATACAGTTATAATAAGGATCAAGAATAAATGCTTTGAAAATGTAGCAAACTTAAAATACAGAATATCCGGTTTATTATGTCCCTGCGTATGGCAACTTTATGGCATAGGAAGCCAGCATCCATAAAGAATTTAGAGCACTTCAAGACTCCTCTATGAAATAAGGTAAGGTGACCTGCAGTGTAAAACTAACTCTTAATTCCTTGTGGATGAATGCTTCCTTTACAGTGCAGCTTCCATCACAGCTGATGTGCAGGAACACGATAAAATGAACACCATATTTGGGAAGGATAATAACAAATCAAAACTGCATTCATAAAAAATGACGAGCAGAAAACTGGAATCTTCAGCAACACTACTCAGAGAACCTCAAATCTCACAAATTAAGACATATTAAATTCAGAGAACTCATGCAAAAATTGGGTTCAGAATCTTTTGTCTTTCTGTCTGCTGGTAGGAACATAAAGATCAAAACATACATAGAGTATACAGGATTTAACTTTTAATTTGGATAAAGTCAACAAAAGTACTTATGTTTAATATGATTGTGAAACTTGGTTTCTCTCATTAAGGGAGGAAAGTGGACTGAGTTCACTCAAATGACAGAATTTCTGACTTTTACTTGGGACTTCAGATTTGGCCAGGATACCAGCAATTCTGAATGTATTGTGATTTTCTCAGTCATTGAACGTTAGTGCCAGCATACTACCTCAAATTAAGCCAGAGCTGCCTCCTTCCAAATTCTTTCCAGTTGATTGTTCACTGCTGATTCAACCATTTGATACTATGCAGTTCAACATGCAGTTAAGTAAACCATTAATCAATAAATATCATGAACACAGTGTAAACACACAGTTGTGTGTGCTACAGCAATCCAGATGTAAAGTAATCTGCCATAAAATTTTTCTGTCATAAAAATTATTACCAATTTTGTTGTAAAACAGATAATCATCACTCTTCGAGTCCAGCCAAGTGAAGATTGGTGGTGAAGCTCCTAAGAACTGATAAGATGACATAATGACTTATCAGCAGGCACATATGAACGATAATTGGTGTTAACAAGCCTGAAGTGAAAACATACCACAACCATGGATATCACATACCTAGCTTATGATTCACGTGCACACCATTCTCTCTCCACTGTTTTAGCATCTCCTTGTCTCTGTATTGAGAAATAAAATTAAAAATTAAAATTAACCACCAGAGTATGATGTCCAAGTCGGTACTTGCTTTGAGATTACAGTCGATTAATATGCGATGCCGTGTCATTTGTTAGATATGACCAGCATGTCTGAGGAACCTCCTGCCTCCAACTCTTCTCCTAAGTTAGAGGTGGCAGTAGTTAACTCCAAAGTGTTGGCAACTATCTACCAAACTACACAATATCACATGCCAGAACACCACAATCTTAACCCTTTATAGCCTACTGGTTACTATATTTACCACTAGATTCACATTAAAAAACCTGACATTCTGCCCACAGAATGTATTTACCTGCTTTGTACAGTTCCCAAAACCAACTGAGATTAATTCCCTACACATAATTAATAAGATCGGTTTTGTAATTAAGATGGAATATATTGACTGCGTGGTACAAACTAAACCTTTAAATAAGGGGAATATGCGCAGGAGTGTGCATCTAATTCACAAAATATTATTAGGTTGCAGAAATTCTTAATTTAATTAATGGGAAGAACAGAATGCATTTGTATCTTTGTTACTGTTGGCATAATTGAATACATGTGCATGTTGACTAGTCTTATTGACTGATTTGGTTATTTTGACTGATGTTGAATGGAGTTCTGTCGTGTGTGTCCGACTGATTGTGAAATGTTCAATGTGGTGTGTCCTCAGCTTTATGCTGTGTAGTCTTTTATGACTTGCTCATTTTCATAACATTTGCCTAACCACCACATTTGTTACATTGTTCTTTGAAATAAGTACTCAAATCATGCTTAGATTACTGGAATCTTATGTGACACAGATTTATATTTTAACCAGAAGTCTTTCAGGAGAAAACTCTTAGACCATCAAACAAAAGAGTTACTATTTTTATAAGCAAAACTAAATAATTCCACTCTTGTTGAACATGCTTATCCCTTAGATCTTGAGTTTCTTACCCAACTGGCTGTAGTATTAGTGTCAAATGACACTGCTGCATTGTGTATTTATCTATTGCTGGTTTTGAGAAATTGGTACTGTGCACCATTAGATGATGAGGGCCCTTACCCGACCTTATCTTGTAACTGAGGTAAGTTCTTGCCTTCAAAGGGTGATATTCCACCCTCTGACATCCTCATATTTAAAAGTGCTTACTTTGTTCTCTGGATTGTGGATGCTTGCTTTGCCAGCACTGATCTGATCCTCATCATGAACAACTCCTTCAGCAGGTTGTTGTAGATTTTTCCTTCATTCCTGCTCCTGTAATTATAACAGATATCAATCATTACTATCCTGCAGGGGTTTCTAGTCTTTAGGGATGTGCCACCATGTTGTCTGGTACATAGAAAGCAATATTTTGAAAGTAGGTACTGTCTCCATCTTCAGAGTAAAATTGCATACGGACATTTACCTTCAGGTTGGAGGTAAAATTACAAAACTACACAGCACCATATACTGACAACTGCAGTCTTAATGTCAGCAAATTGTTTGAAATGTGGCCATGGCTTTTTATGTATTGTAATTTGATTGGTATTGTTGGCACAGCAGGTATGCTAACCTTCCAGTGTTGAGAGCAATGTCTTGTGGCTGTGACTGAAGGACCTTACCAGTAACACTTCGTGTTCTATTTGATAGAACTGGCCAGTCTTCACTGTCTTTCAGTAAGAACTCTTCTGGTGGCAGCGTGTCCTGAAACAAAACGTATCTTTATAACTAGCTCAGACAAGTAAAATAAGAAATTGTTACCAAGTTTTCTGGGGGTTTTCCAAGAAAGAAGCCAATTGGTAGATCAAGACCAAGCAACCCATATTATGAAATCAGTCACGTGGAAATGGATTGTGAGGGTATGGATTCAGTCATCTGCAGCCCGCGAGCAATCTGTGTGAGTGATAGGGAGTTTATGAGAAGGTTGTGTCCTTTTTGTTGTGACACCATGTACCTCAGTACCAACATTTTGTAGGAACACTGGCATCTGCATGCCTGACTGCATGGTGTTACAACCCAGAAGACCACAGTCTGTACTGATATTGTAGTGACACTGCTCGCACATTAGCATAGAACTCTGAAATTTTGTATAATATCATCTTTGAGGAATATGTAACATTTATTGAGGCAGTTTATAAGGGTATATATTGTATGTAAATGTAAAGGCACCTGGACTGGCGTAGTCAGTATAGTGACTCGTTATGGACTGTGTGGTCTGGGGTTCGAATGGATGGGGGCAGGATTTTCTGCCTCTGTTCAGACCAACCCTGAAGCCCAACCAACCACCTGCACAATCTGTACCAGATCTTTTTCCAGGGGGTAAAGTGGCTGGGATGTAGCATTGACCACCAGCCATATTCTAGCGCAGAGGTTGTGTACCTTCATGACATGTTATAGGCTGAACTTTACACTATATAGATGTAAATCAATAACATAGTGGCTATTAAATTATCTGTATTTCAGTTTCACTTTGATGCTACTTGATAATGAAAAGTTGTAGCTAGGCACGTGAAACCTTGTATGGGGGCAAACTATAAATATTCAAACAAATTTTGTATGAAATATTTGTATGTTACGTACTAGAAACTAGGCAGTATTGCAAAACTCGAGATTATTTTGTGGAAATTTAATATAGTTGGAGTCTGCAAAAGTGGAAATGATGTACAGAAATATATAGCTGGTTTGTATAATTATTGATTGCTATTATTTGCTTCACCACAGACTGAAATATTTCAATGAAAGTAAGTGTCACAAGTTATGATCCTGTCTTTGTCTCAGACACTTGGAATCTCAGATGCAGGTTTTGAAACTGTACATATTGAACTAGGATTCAAGTTTTCTGAGATGTGACACCATGTGTCATTAAGTGAGTGTTCCATTCTTCCCGGCCTGCTTGAGCATTGAAGATTAATGCACTGTGATCCTTCAATATGATGGGAACCATTCACCCAACAATACAGTGTTATATCTCAGAAGACTTGAATCCTCAACCACACTGCTTTGAGAAACTTAAATCTCATGATATATTTAAACAGGCTGGTGAGGAGGGAGTACCTGAATCAACATTCAGACAGATTTGTTTATATTGCAATTTGCAGTGGTACAGAGGTCACAGTAGGTGTGTCAGTCTGCATAATGTCACATACCAACAGTTTGTACTTAGACATGGGAACAGAAGTTCTTGGCCTTGACGGATTTGGCTCCAGCGCCAGAGTCTTGTAACTCTTCACCATTAGGACAGGGAGGTTCGATGAAGCTGACCTCTTGTGTGCTACAGAGGACTGCCTTCTCCTGCTTAGAGTTCCAGACTTTGATTTGAATTTCCGTGACAACAAGCCCTCTGTAAGAGAGGTCACTTGGGTCATTTTTTGCCACATGTTGAGCATTCCCTACATGATGGTCCCATTGTAGTAGACTGTGACCTTGGCTATGTCTGTTATCACAAACAGTCATTAGTATGCATGCATAAAGTAACACTTCCAAATCAACGAACAATAGCTTCACCCCACTTTCCTCTGTAGATAACTAAATACAATGCAACAAGTATTTTACATAGAGGACATAGCATTTGATAGTATAAATGTTTTTGTGCTGTACAGTCTTTGCATATGATGAGCTGTTTGTGGCAAATTCTACAAACTGTGCCTTTGTATGTATTAACACCAGAATTGCCGTAAGTTCAGAACAAAGTGATACTGTTATAATAAAATTGTTGGTGGTGATAATGTTCTTGTTGTTTATTTGTTATTGCTGCTACTACTAGTGTTTTGTTATTTTTCTCATATATGTTTGCCTAACACTGTGGGAAGCACATTACATACCTTTGCCTACTTTGTAGAAGGGCTCTGCTATCGGTCGAATTGTTGATGGTGATGGGGCTTGAATGTTATGCTCCTCCCGCAGAAATGATATTATGCTGTGGATACCCCGTTCCAGCACTTCACGTGGAGGGAATGTTATGGGATTTCCCAACAACTGAATGCTCCTCAGTTTGGGTACAAGCCCTGAAAAGAGGAATGTTTACAGTACTTTACGCATGGCATACCAGTTTGTCAAGACCAACCTGCGAACAGGTACTTAAACACCTTCTGAATGATGCAATTACAGGATCTGTGAAATTCAGTTATGGTCATAATATGGCCTCATTGTCTGTCTACCCACAATTGGTTTATTGTATACCTAATTCCAGTGGCAGGGCCACTATTTGGTTTCCTTCGAGAAGAAGCACCTCAAGGTTGTGATGGTTGGCAACTGATTTAGGCAGGTTTTTTAAGAGATTGTTCCGTAGATCCAGCCATTGGAGGCTTGGCAGGGAGGGGAAGAAGCAGCTGCTCAGTTCCTGAAGTAAGTTGCCTTCTAAGTACAGGTGCTGTAAAGATCAAGAAATATTTCTGGCGTCAAACAGCATAATCAATAATATGCTTCAAACCGCGTTAACAATTTATTATATCTTACCTTTACATACAGACACTTTGAATAAAGGTATGTTGGGAATTCTTTCAAGTTCTTTCGACTGACATCAAGATGTGAGGCATTTTCAGTAGTAGATATTTCTCTTTCTTCATCCTGCAAATCTGAACCCATTTTTGAAATTTGTGACTGACAAAGCTCGTTACTGCCGATCAGCCATTTTAAGTACATATAGTCAACTGAAAGTTTTCCTGACAAAGTATTTCATTAGCTCCCTATACTCCTATTATTTATCAGATCAAAGGGTGATTTCTGAAAGTGTGTGTAAGATCACGCTGATTGAGAGGACTGTCGGTTATCAATAATGTCACTCCAGGATTATACATTGTTGTATACTTTCAAGTCCTAATTCACTATTTATTTGACTTTTCCAGGACAGTTCCAGGCCCTTGATAGGCTGCTTACTGCTATCACCATGGCAACCAAAGCCACAGCTCATCTAGCAGACCACAGCCTTGGAAACACAGGGGCATATCCTAATTGACAGCGAAAAAGCTTGAAATGATGATGATTTCTCAGAAAACAGATCAATTCCCTAATTTTATGACCTGTTCCCTATCAGTTAATGTTATTACATTAAAGTTTAAGACTTTTTATTACGCCTTGAGGTACTAAACAGTACTGCGCCCGTGCGTGTATGTATGTGTGTGTGCGCTTGCACATATTACCTCATTAACTTTATTTCAATCTTAATATACTATGTGAATGGAAACAAAGTAAAAACATTTACTTGTAAACCACTCATTTTGTGATTGCGTCATTTGTGTATGAGAAATTATTTCGAAGTCTCCTACGTCTTAGCTTAAAAAATCCCTTCCAAACGGTTTAGTTACGACCGCCACGACAGCGTGTGCGGTCTCTATCGGAAGAATACCATACCATCCCATTTAATATGGCGAATGTTAGGGATAGTGATACGTCGTTATGGCTACACAATAAGCTTGGCACGTCGAATGATTCGTGGACAGGTGGTTCAATTTGTTCGCAACTCAATGCTGAAGTACTAAGGAATATTAAAGATTGTTTTCCGGATCTTCAAACACAAGTTAAACTAAAACTATTGCTGTCGTTTTTCCACATCCCAAGGAGGAACGTTGAGGAGGTTTGTTTACTATGTGTATACACAATCACGAAGGTTGGGAGTGTGCGTGGAGGGGAGTTCTTTTGGAACAAGTTGTATAGTGAATTGAAATGAAATTGAACAGTTTGCTTATGCATTACAAGGAAATGGGGGTGTAATGTTCTGAAGTAAGTGGTGACAGCAAATTCCAGCGTTGAACCCTTGTTTGCGTAATGCAGAAGTGAAGTTACTAGCTGTACCGAAGCAGCCTGTGTGTTACGAATCAGAAGTATTATTGTTAATTTATTTTTTGTAGTGGCACACCGAGCTAGAGGAAATCTTGGAAGTTGCTCAGGTTGACAGTGAACAGTGGGTGTCAATGTTGGCAGAAATGATGAAGACTCTTCCAGGCACCGGATCTCTAAATACCGACATCGGTGATGTTGATGAAAATAGGCGCATATTCTCAGACTTGGTTAATGATCTGAGGAAACTTGGTAAGAAGATGGTAGGGTAATGCAAACATCATCATATTTCTGAGAAGTGTATTTTTATTTGAGTGGCTAGTATGTTTGGTATATGTGTAGGAGGTGGATTAGCATAGCCAGTATAGTGACTAGATGACAGATTGGATGTCTGAAGAGTTGTAGTTGGATTCCTGGCAGAGGCAAGAGATGTGCCTCTTTTGAAGTATTCAGACTGGCTCCAAGGCCCACCCCACCTCTCAGTAGGTACCATGTGTGTTTTCCCTGGATATAAAGTGGCCAGGCCCTAAAGCTGGCCACTGATGCCTGTCTTAGTGCCGATGTTAAGAACGTGTAGAGCTGGACCTTCCCTCCCCCCAATGGCTTCATGGCCTGAACAGAGACAACTTTCATTTACGTCGCTTCACTGTACTTAACTGTGATGCCGGTACATGCATGATGTTTTGATATGCTGACATTGCTAATTTGACACATATCAGTAGTAAAGTTAACCAGTACCTCTACATGTATTTGTACATACGGTATAACTCCAGTTATCCTGACGCTGGTTATCTGGATTGACTTGGCCCTTCAGGTGACTTTGTCAAGAATTATACAAAACTATTTTGCCTTGAAATTACCAGTTATCAGATTGAGTATAGTACTGTAAAGTGTTATGGTTGTCTAGCACTTCAAATCAGGTGTCGTCAAAAGGTTTAGATGCAAGTATGTACTGTAAATAGTAACGGCCAAAGGGGTTCCCAAATTGTAATGCTTCTCTTTTATGGCTTACATTTTTCCCCCCAATTGTCAAATACATATAAGGAATTATGTATTAATGTTTTATTTGTACAGAAATAAATATGTAGCCTAAAGATAGCCATGTGTAGAAATATTTTCCACTTTAAACTGCCAGTGTAGCCTATTTTCAAAGAAAAATCAAATTATCTGGAGTTTCTGCATATCTGGATGGCTCGTGGTCCTAATTAATCTGGATAAATGGAGTTATACTGTACTTTTGTAGTTGTGAAAAAGGTCCAGCTTGATCACAGGGACATCGGGTATTGTAGCTCTTTGTACCACCAGTATGAACTTGTTACAAAAGTGAATCTCTTATGTACTGTGCGTGCAGCTCATCAGAACAGGGAGAGGACATATGTTGTGAAGAAGGTAGTTTGATTACTGACCGTGTCTTTTTCATTGCAGTGAAGCGACAATGTGACATGGAGATGTTGCCTCTTGAGTGCCACTATCTGAACAAGTCAGCACTAATTAGTGTTGTTGGACAGCAGGTAATGCTATGCCTTGGACACCTTGCGTGTTATGATTCTTGAACTCTGAACATGAAGGTTGTTACATCTGGTCCAGCTTGTCTAAGTTAATTTTAAGTCAGAATTAATTGCAAAGAAATTGTTATTTAACATGCATGTTCAATGGAAAATTCAGGTTTATTCAGGTGTAATTGAGGATTCTGGTCATCTGGGATGTGATGCCGCATTGTAAGTTGAGTGATTCTTGACACTGTGAGGGAATGTGTTACCAAGGGTTAAGTGTACCAAGGAGAATTGCCATAACTGTTTACATATTGGGTGTATATGTGCAAGGTCTGCCCAGTGAATTGTGGGATGTTAAGTGGTTGAATGCCCATGATCCTTTTCAGGACCACACCCCTGTACTCTGCATACCTCCTTCCCAGCCTGGTGGATGCTTTATGGTGTCCTCGCAGCCCAGCAACCTAATCGTTCTACCTTCTTTCCTCACCCTTACCTAAACTAGGCCCTTTTAATGGCACTGAGATTATATACAGAGGTGGTTTTTTGCTGGGCCTATCATTGTGTTGTGGATGACACTGGCACCGCGAAGCAACTGATGTTTGTGGCTGTGCTGCAGTGTGTGGTGCACCATGGGGTGGATACTGTTGTTTGTATAATGTATTGCCTCTTTTTTCTCATATACCATTCCATTGTTCTGAGTGCAGTAGCTCTTCAGTTGGTTACCAATCGGTGATCAGGCCTCTTCCATACATTCATTTACAGCCCTTCTTAAGGCCTGTTCTGTCTGTACATCTTGCCACTCCCACCTTCCTATTGGCTTGCCAGCTTTTTGATCCAGCAACTAACAAGTCAGATCTTTCCCTTTTATCTACACTATATAACCCATTATGGTACTTCTTCTTGGTCTGCTTGACCATGGAGAATGAAGGCGTTACTTTCCTTGGAAATGTTCGGAACCACTCACCCAACAACATAGCATTACACCCCAAAATACTTGGAGTCCATGTTAAGGTTGTGACATAAAAATCTAATTTCATTATAATGAAGGAGTTGGGTGTGCAGTACTGAAGGGGAAACAAATTTGTGCAATATTTTTTGGAAGATCTCATTGGAAGAGACCATTTGGGAGACCAAGATGTCAGGGGGAGGATAATGTTAAGCATCTGATCCAGTGTAAGGCCCCACAGAGAAGCAAGATTGCTACAGAAGTGGCTCCAAGAGTGGAAGTTATTAGATGCATTAAGTGGAACAGTTACAGTAAAGAGTAAATCTCCAACCATAAACCTATCCTATGCTGTGCTGTCTTTAATGAAAGAACCTGACCCTTTCTGAATTATTATATGTTATCCTGTCTGTGATTTGGTCTTGCATGTATGATGGTTCCTGTGACATTATTGTATTGTGATCACTGTTGTTATTTGCCACATGCCAGGTTTGTGAAATACTGCTTGGATTTAGAAAATGTTGGGTATTATACTGGATCATTCCAAGAATGGAGATGGTTCTTAGGAGAATCAGATTGTGACTAGTGGTCTTGAATGTTGTTGTTCTTCCAGCCTCCACCCACAAAACACTTCACGCTGAAACGTAAACCAAAGTCAGCAGCCCTGAGGGCAGAGCTCCTGCAGAAGTCTGCTGATGCAGCCAGCAATTTTAAGAAGAGCACAGCACCAACTGTCCCATTACGTTCTCGTGGCATGCCTCGCAAGATGACTGACACCAGTATGTAGAAATAAATCAGGATTTATGTCTGTTTGTTTTGCAGAAATAGAGTAGGCCTAAACCATGGTTAGATGAAGAATGTTTAAAATTTTTGGATGAGAGGAAACAAGCTAAATTGCAGTGGTTACAGAATCTGAGCCAAATTTGTGTAAGCAAGCTAAACGGTGTAAGGTATGAAACTAATAAACACTTCAGGAATGAAAAGGAGGAATATCTGAAAGGTAAAATTAATGATCTGGAAATGTGGTAAGACAAGAACATCTGAGGCTTGTGTATAAGTGTAAATGCATTGAAGAAGAGTTTCCAACTCAGAGCTAGCTGGGTAAAGGATGCAGAGGGTGATCTTTGTGCAGATTACCACAGTATTTTTGAGTAAGTAGGAGCATCACTTCTGTCAGCTGTTGAATTTACATGGGATTAGTGATGTAAGGCTGACTGAAATACGTACGGCTGGATTACTAATACCTGAGCCTGTGAGGTTGAGATGCCTGTAGAAAAGATGAACTCTGATAAATGGCCAGGTATTGACAAAATTCTAGCAGAACTGTTCCAGTCTGGAGGTAGAGCAGTATGTGTTGAGATCCATGAACTTTTTGCTTCTGTTTGGAATAAGGAAGAATAGCGTCAACAGTGGAAGAAGTCTGTTATTGTACCTATTTTTAAGATGGGTGATAAGACTGACTGACTAGTAATTATTGATGCACATCACTGCTATCAGCTACATACAACTTGTTATGCAGCATTCTTCTGTCAAGGCTAACTGCATGTGTAGACAAAATACAGTAAAACTCGTTTAAGACATCCCCGGTTAAGAAAATTTTCCACCTAAGAAGTCAGGATAAAAAAGCACCAAAATTCTCCCATCTGATTAACATTACATGTTTCCCTTTTAATACATCCCTGCATAAAAAAATTTCCCACCTAAGGAGTAACAGATTTGGCGACGAAACAATTTTTTTACCCATTTAATACATTTTCTGCTTCAAAATCTTAAAGAAGTTCCCCAAGTTTCCATTTGTTCCATTTCCAAAACACAGCGTTCAATTGGCGTGGTCAGTTCATATAGGTTGATCTCCAAGGTCATTTCCACCACATTTCACACAACAGAACGATGCAACCTCACATCTGATGTGGGGATGTCATATTTCTCCTGTGATCCAGGGATGGCAGTCAGTCAGTCCCCACTACTTGGTCTCTCACGACAACCGAAAAATTGTATCGGGTGGCTGGAAGCTGAACCTAGCTGTTCCATGACCTGCGTAAGCCTGCATTTGGCAACGCTGGCATGTGGCTGCTCACTTGCTGCTTCAACTGTGTGGGGCTTGGAGGAAATGAAGGCAGCCAATAACACTTGAAGAAGTTTAGGCGCGTGCAAGTCGAAGTGACACGGTGTTCCACATTGTTGGGGGGGGGTTTGATGCAAGATAAGTGGGTGGCTGATTGCGACAACTCGTTTAAACGTAATTTATTGGTGGTAATGTAAACATGTCGTGATATAGTGTGATTGTGAAACGTTTGTGGTGACTGTGTGCAGATAAGTTACATCGGCAATTCCAGAAAATAAATTCAAGACACTGCAGAGTTAATGAAAGTGACTGGCACTACTGACCACCCCTTATGGTCTACCTAATAGTGAACCTATGGAAGCTGAAGATGTATACTGCAGCTGTATTTGAAAAAAAGAGCAAGACAACTCACGCGCGACGTATTTCAAGGAAAAATAAACATCTGGAATAAAATGTGAGCTTGTGAATGGAAACTCAGTGACAGTATAGTTAAAGGTGTAAATAAAACTGTGAATGAACGATTACACACAAAATGGTTAAGTGGTCAGATACGAGTGAGAATGTGTTAAGACAGCTGCAAATTGTACAAATTCAGCATACATTTGTGATAAGTTCACAGATAAATTTAAAAAATAGAACTTTTCGGTCCTACCCTTTTAAGAAATTTCCCACTTAAGAAGTCAGATTTTCTTGGAATTTTCAAAAATGTCTTAACAAGGTTTTACTCTAACTGGGGAATGTCAGCATGAATTTTGATGTAGTACATATATGAGTGAGAAAATATCTGCATTGTTTCTTTTATATTTTTATTTTGTTGGCAGAACTGCTACTTGCATGTGCAATTGAAGTATAGTCACATTTAGTCACGATGTTTAAGCTTTGACTTCCAATGAGCAGTTGTGCTACTGTAGCAGTGTTAATATGGTCACTCCACTTCCTCTTTGTACTGACGAAGAGCAGCATGTAGTAGTCTTATTTTTATGGGCTGGAGGCATACCAGTGGCAGAAATCCATTGCCAAGTGTATGGAATAAATTTGTATGTTAGGTCTTTGGTAGGAGTTGGGAAACTAACAGAAGAGTTACCCTTTTGCTCTGTTGGATTGTAGCTCCCTGATTTGTTGCAGCCCCCCTGAAGGGCATTCCAAGTCGGGTACCAGCAGGAGGATTCCGGTCAACTTCTCTGAACAGTCCATCTTTATCTCGTCCACCCTTGTCAAGAACACCAGCAGGCAGGAAAGATGGGGGCATAAAACTTCTTGACATCAATGAACAGCCTTTGGGCTATGCACAGGCTAAGAAGAGGAAGCGAATGCAAGGTAAATATGATGTCAAACAACATTCTGGGACTTGTTGTGTAAGAATGTATAAACATGGAGTACTGCAGTCATAGCTATATAACAGTGGCCTTAAGAGTTCTAAAATTCTGCCCATTTGGGCATCTTTTACACATTCTCCCAGCTCCTCAGCCCCCGCTTCCACATTATTTAGTCTCCATGCTTAAGAATTTGGGTAGGTGCCTTAACTTCTAATGACAAGAAGGTAGCATGGAATGAAGCTGACAGACGTACTGGGTGCAGCACATCAAACTTATTCGGGTTGTTCAGATTTAGATCCACAAGCATGTGTTAAGAACTTGAAGACTTAACAGAAACATGTCATTACTGTCTTATGTTAAGTGAACATCATAAAAACATACTTGACAAAGCAGCCGGTGCACCAGATGGTATATGGGTAAGAACAGAAAGAGGGAAGTTGAAGCAAGGATTTAGAAGCCATAAAACAGAGCAAATATTTTTTCTGAGGTGCTTAAAATTTAATGCTGCATGTATGGTTTTGAGGAACCTGGCGTAAATTAGAATTTATGATATTCCACATATGCATGTACAGGATGTGTGTAGGTTGGCAGGACTGTGTTTTGATGTTACAGAGCTAGAGGAAGCAAAGAAAGCGTCAGAGGCAGCAGCAGCAGCAACGGCAGCAGCACAACAGCTGCCGCAACAGAACCAGCAGCTGGGAACAAGTCAGAGCACCCCAGACTATGCTGTGGGGTTGACTGCCATGAACCCTCCAACACCGGCACCAGCCACCCCTTCCTACAGTCCTGCCACACCACAGCACCCTGTCACTACCATTATTGCAATACCTCGGGATGCTGCAGGTGAGAGTCTCCCCTGTAGACTGTCATACACTATGTCAGGACCTCATGTATGGGAGATCTGGATTAATACATAGTGATAAAATTTGAATTTGGGAAATGCTGTTTGTTTTGCTACATTATATATTGTGCTTATGAAAAGTAGCCTGCTTTTGCTCAATTGCTTATGCTTTCACCTGCCATTGTGACCCTGTCTGCATTTGACAGGAACCATATCTACATCTGCACTGGTAAATGCTTTCTTTTAAGTTGTGCCCCATAGTATGCCAACACTTCTGCCAGTGTTTATGTATGTCTGGATGTCACTGTGTATGATCTAGAGCAGCTGTTCATCTGTTGCTTACCATATAAAGCATCTGGAGTGTTGCTGTAGCTGATTTTCAGCATTGCTGGTGAAGTGGGGTCATTGCCTACTCCTCGAGATGATTGTTTCCTGGCTTTAGAAGCTTCCACTCTGCCGTGAGACTGGTTATATATGCTTGTATCATTTCAAATTTAATTACATGCATGTGTATGTAGAATGTGCAAGAGCAGGCTGCAGTGTAGTTTGTTAGCTACCACATACATAGTCACCACCACTATGAAATTTAATGGCAAAAGTGGGATTAAAGCATTTTTTACGTCTAGGAAAGTGGTTCACTTTTGTGTAGATTTAAATGTAGCAGCAATAGAAGTGGGACAGTCCTGGCTGCAGCTAGTCCAGAATCTTTGTTGTTTGTATGATATTCCAGCTCAAGCTACTTCCCTGCCCACAACACCTGGCACACCGTCAAGTGATGTGGCTACTCAGGGACACACGGTGCTGGTGGCCACTGCCCCAGCAACTCCTGCCACCCCAAGCTATGTTCCTCTGGTGACTCCCACAACTCTGCAGGTCAGTTTATATCCTTAAACCTGTTACAGTGTGCTGTATTCATTTCTGTTCCATCTCTCAATTTAATTTCTGTTGCAATAAGAGGTAAAGATTACAGATTGTAAAGTTTCCAGTTGTGTAATTATCTCCATTCTGTTGTGCCCAGATATTTTTCTCAGTACGTTTTTCTTGAATGCTCTAAATGTCTGCTGTTCCTGTGTGTTGCGAGATTGTGTTTCATAGCTGTACAAAATATGCAAGGCTGATAACTTAAATGTGGAATTAAAAATAAAACCAGACTCTATCTAGTGTAAAAGAAAAGCAAAATAAACAAAAATTAAACATGAGATTAACTTTAAAACACAGTGGTTACTGTGTGTACCACCTACTGCAGTATTTGAAGACTACAGAGGATTTCCCTGTGTTCCATATGAATCAAACAGTAAAGAGTGATCGGTTCTTGAAACAGCATTGACCATTTGGTCTTTGCAATAGAGACATAATGTGATATTTGTGAGGTGGGAACTGACATTTTAAACATGCTTTAGATGATTTTCTGGTTTCAAAGGAATAAACTAATTCCTCTAGAAGTGCCAACAATATTAAGTGTACTGTCTCCTGGAATTTGAGGGCAGAAAGATGAAGTTGGATGTGGCAGATGCCTTTGAAATGCTTGATAAGCATCTGGTAGTCTACATGGTATTACTGTCCAGAAAACTTGAGAAACACGGTATCCCCTCTCAAGTACAGTCAGTGCCTTATAATATTTGTGTAAGAATTACAGTTGAGACATAGGAGAGCTCAGATTGAAGCATGTAAGTTATGTATATGTGGTTTCCATTGTATGTGACAGAGTCCAGCAAATCCACAGCCATCACTAACACTCCAGACATCGGGTGGTCTTGTTGCTACACCCGTGGTCACAGCAGTTCAGACTCAAGCTGGAGTCACAACGCCAACGAAACAGGTGATACAGATTCGACCTGCTCCACAGGTAACTCAGATTAGGATCCAGCCAGTGAATGCCACCCCAGGAAGCAACAACACACTTCAGCGCAAGGGCGGTCTGTCTCTCACAGTGAGTGAAAATGTGCCATCCACAGGGATAGTATATTTGAATAGTCTATAGTCTATAGTCTTTTGACTATCATACAGCATATTTATGTGTATACACCCTATTGTTTATGTGTGGCTGTATTTAAAGCCACAGTTTTTTGGGTAGTCTTGTTCTGCTGTAAAGAGGGGCATTTTTAATAATGAAGTGGTTTTGTTTGCGTGTTTATTAACATTGATGTATTTGTTATGTTTTTACATTGTCGGATGTGTATGTTGTTGAACAGAGAGAACAAATGCTCGAAGCTCAGGAGATGTTCAGAACTGCAAACAAGGTGACTCGACCAGAAAAGGCTCTCATCCTTGGATTTATGGCTGGATCCAGGGGTAAGTATGCAATGCTCTATCACTTTAGATAACGTGGAATAACTTGTTGCTGTGGTATCCATATATATATATATGCAGCAAGTAAGAGATGAGTGACAGCAAATGGCTCAGTTACTGACATGAGTACAAATGTTTAAACTGATTACCTTCAGTGTTACAGGAAGTATAAGTTTATTA
The DNA here is from genome assembly GCA_013340265.1 of Coptotermes formosanus. Taxonomy (NCBI): domain Eukaryota; kingdom Metazoa; phylum Arthropoda; class Insecta; order Blattodea; family Rhinotermitidae; genus Coptotermes; species Coptotermes formosanus. Next base: position 1,536,895 of record BLKM01000254.1, on the reverse strand, counting down.
TATGTTATATTGTCTGTCCCCCATAATTTTTGAACCAGGTGACTGTTTCTCATTGCTTTGAATTTATTATGATGCAATTGATATATATATATATTTTGGCATTTGTTAAAGGTTATTTGTAGAATATAATGAAATGTTTGTTGCAGATAACCCATGTCCACATTTGGGTAACATTGTAACGATAAAACTCAGTGAGGACCAGGAAATCATACCACAGCCAGATGACACATTTGTGACAACAACAGTTGAGACTCACTTCCAGATGAATTACAACACTGGCGAATGGAAGCGCATCAAGAAGCCCCGCAAGATTGAGGATCCCTCTGCTGTCATAGCGTCATCTACACCTGTTTCCACTCCTCTTCCTGCGACATCTGCAACTGCGACATAGAATTTTGGTGGGTATCTACTTTGTCTTTTATAGAGAGCTTTTTGAATTACTAGAATCTCTGGTTACTGGGGTTTGTGTGTGGAGAAATTGCTTCTTTCATTGCGCAAATATGTGACAAAAAGATCTTGAAGTGTAATGTCATTTGAGACCATTCTGATGATGTTTTCTGTTAGATGTTTCAGAGCAGGTTAATATGGTAAAGTGTTCCATTTCTTTCTGTTCAACACAGAGGAAGGGAACAGATTTGTAGTTGTTTAACCATGGCAGACTTTTTGTTATCAGGTCTGCTTGTGCTTGAGCTGTCAACATGCACCCCATAGTTGCTTGCAGATTGGAGTGCTGGACAACTTTATAATGACTGTCTTGTGGATTTATTTACCTTAATGTTTTAATACAATATGACTCCTAATTTTGAATGATTGGAATTATGATGCCAGTTGGATGCATACAGCACTTCCAATTTAGGACTCAGTAAATTCTGTGTGTTTGGTTTTTGTAGCACAGAGTAAACTAACTAACTCCATGGAGCAGAGTCCTTCTTGAGAAGCTAATAGTTCCTCAGCTTGTCAAATGCCCTGCATTTTATAGAACCTGAAGGGCGGTTACCATATGCACAAGATCCCATTACTGGTCTCTGTGCTGAGCCAGATGATTCCATTTGGTGTACTCCCATCCTATTTTTGAAAGATCCCTTTTGATGTTATCCGCACCCGTGTTGATGTCTTTATAGAGGCATCCTTTCTCCAGGTTTTCTGACCAAACCCTGTATACATGTCAAGGAAGAATTAACTAGATAATAACCACAGACATGTTTGTATGTGAGCAGCTGTCTGAACTTTTTATATCTTTATGATAATTTGTGAAAGAAAACCTATGAAGATGGCCAGTAGTTTTATCATGGCAGCTTACTTGTTACTGGTACAGTAGTCCTGAAGTTAACTACCACCACCCCTCAGTATAGCATCATCCTCACTTAGCAGTCATGTAAGTGTGTGTGCAGAAATTCCCAATTATATTGAACTCAACAATCCACCTGTTTTTACAAAGCTTAATTTAGGATCCTGCTTAGCAATGGGGAACCCTCTGTATAGCACTAACCCCAATAGCCACCATTTGCCAAAACTTTGATGATACAGATATGCCCATAAACATTAAATAATGTCTGGTATAGTGCCATGTAACTGAAGATAAATATTTTATAAAAATGATAAATAAAACATAACAGAACTTAAGTGATACTGTACATTCTTTTGGAAGTTACAGCATACAGTAAAACTGTAATACTCTACTTCCAGAACTGTACAGTGTATTGTTAAAAGTAGATTTAATAGACTGTACTAACCCTGTTTCACTTTTGACCAACCATTTGAAATTAAAGGGGCTTGACAACTGTCAAAATGTGTCCCAGAATTTCACTAAGCAGCTGTCTTGTCAAATCTTGCAGGTTATTGAATTACAAGTTATCAGTTGCATATTAATGTACACTACTGGAAAACAAAAGGAAAATAAACTGAGACAGAATTGTATTGCTGTCTTTGTTTAAGTGTGCCAACTCATGTCAGAATATAACTCAGTTTTTTTTAGATTACTGAATCTTTTTTCCACCCATTTGGTTACTATAGAGGAAAGTGTAGAATTGTGAAAATCATACATTATACTGATGTGATAATGCACCTGTGAATTCATCATGAGATGAACATAATGTTGCGGTAAAGTTTGTAATTATTGTAACTTTTTATGTCGCTAGTGAAATATGGAGAGGAGGGCAGTGTTAAGTGTTAATGAAAGAAAGAGGTGTGTGCTCATAGAGACCAATTTCTTGTACCTTGTCAGCAGAATGTAGCCAACCGCTTATCATATGACAGACCCATCAATCGATGCTGTACTGCTTGTGTGCTTAGTGAAGAAAATAAGTGGGAAAATCCAGCCAATGTTAACATAAAAAACTGAAAAAATGCAAAATCATGAAGCACTGAAGGAAGCATTAGCAAAACAGAGAGGACGGTTAAATGCTAAAAATGGTATGGCAACAGATGAATTTATTAGGGAAAGTACCAAAGAAGTTAGACTGCAGGTGGGTGTTGAAGACTTTAATTCAACAGTCGATACACTGCTTTAAAGAGCATCACGGATTATCATGACATGTAAAACAAGGTGAAACAGCAGAGGTAGATGCAGAAGTCTGTAAAAAATTTCTGCTAAGAAGGCTCATATATGTGTTGAAAACTTCTATCCATATTTTGAACATAACACTGATGATAAAAACATACTGTAGCATCTTGTAGCTCTTGGTGTTCCTAAGTCAGTGAGAAGAAAGTTCCAACAAAAATTGAAATATATTTCACATCAGTGGAACAATGACCTGCAAGTATTGTCCATTATTACTGTATGAAATGTTTCTCTGATATGTTCTTATTTTGTCATCTTTCTAGCATTTTAAATTTTTAGGGTTTAAAAAGTTACAGTATTTTGATTTAGCACCACCAGTGATAAAACACCACAAACTGGGACGAAAAAAACAGTGGCACAGTAATGAGGTTTGTGTTAATATCATAATGATTGCCTCCCTACATAATGAAAACTGCTGACAGTGTTTGATTCAGGCAGCTTATTTTGAGATATTGTAATTGTCTGTTTTCCGTCTGTTTGAAGCTCACCATACAAGTCATGTTGATTGCCTTCTTTTGTAATATTGCAGTGTTCAGCTTTGTGAAGTTGATTATGGACAGTCCCATGCTGCTTGCTTCAGTGTCCGATGTAGCAGAATGCATGATGACTTGAACTAACGCTATAGACCAGATATTTAATAAATTTACTTCCATTCACTTGAGTGAAAGTTGAAGCCCCATCCTGGGACCAAGGTTGTGATGACATTCGGCCTGGCAGAGTAAGTCACACTTCTTAGAATGGTGAGAGATGAATGTGCAAGATCAGTGATTTGGTGACTTGTAGTGTGTTCTTGGTTGTGTGATGAGAGGCCGGCATCGAAACATCTGAGCTGTCGTATGACTAAACAGTGATTTCATATACCAGTATGTCAATTTTGCTGTGTCCCAGAAACACAATTATAAGTACTGCGTGCACCCCAGTTTCCAAAATGTTTTGGAAAAGAATGTGCATGTGGTAGTTTAGTAAATGCAGTATTTTGCAGCTTTGTGTAATTAGATCCACAGAATAAAAACATTTGTGTCAACATCCCTATTATCCAAATAGCAAATTGTAAGAGTTTTTCACCTTCAGAGTTTAGTGCTGCATTCAGTTTGTTGAGATTACAGTCTTCTGGGAAGTGGTACAGTGTAGTTTAGTGTATGGGTACCAGCATTATAGAGGAGCCAGCTGCATCCTGTCATCTTCACTGGAGATGGAGGCAACTGGTTGCTCGGAAACGTTGGTACTTATGTACCACAATAGAGAGCACTGTATCCCATCTCAAACGTTGCATATGTTGTCTGATCAGTTTGGTCAGTTGAAATGTTGCTAAGATTGTTCCCACTTTCTAGTATTATTTTGGTACAGTAATAGGAATGTTGGTGTTTGAAGTTTACTCTAATTTGTCTAGATCCCAACTTGTGCAATGTGTTGTGCTGCTAGGTATGAAGTGGATGTTGCTGTATTGTGAGATGTTTATTTAATAATGTGTAGAAGTGGTAGCATTTAAACTTAAAATAACTGGGGAATACTATGAGTTACCAGCATGCAGCTGTTGGATTTCACATTGAACCAGGTACAGTAATTTGGAGAGAAGTAGGTATAACTGGAGGTATGTTGGCAGACTGCCCTGTTAAATTAATGATTTGAAAGATCTGGAGATAATGTGATAGCACTTTTTTGTGTGGCGTATTCATAGGTAATACATGGGCTGGAAATGTTTTATAAGCAAAGCTCAGAGATTTTCAAACCAAAAGCTAGTTTCCATGCTGTACTGATTCCTGCTAGAGGCAGAATAGGAGATCTTACAAATTGCATGGAACAGAATGTTTGTAGCAACAGTCATGTTGATAAATAAGGGGTGGGGAGGATTTGCAGAGAGTAGTGGTAGAACTGGACGGGTTATCATACAAAACTTGTTTTGTTGCTCAGGTTTAATAAAACTTTACATTTTATATTTTGTTTAAGTTACACACCAGCAGCTGCAGTTATCTTGCTTAATGTGAAAAATTCCTGTTCAGAAGAAGACCCAAGTTATGGAGTAATGGTGAAACTTCATCCATAATTAGTGTGACTTGCAGGCATGATTTTGCTTTTTTGCTATTGAAAGTGCAAGCAATACGTGAATAGTGTTAGCATAATTGTAAATTAACTACGTGCTGCATTTCACACATTATAGAAAAAAACATGTAACTGCCACATTCTGTGGAGCAAACCCTCAAGAGTTCATAGTCTGTGAAACTAAAGTTACCCAGCACCATGGCAATAGATCTTGACACACTGTTTACTTTAGCATTAGATGCAGATGAGTGGTGAGCTTCATGTTATGGCCGCTTCACTCTGGAGCAGGTCCCAAGATAAGAGAGAGATTGGGCCCTAAATCCATTTTGATTGTCTTTAATAGTCCAGGAGCCTTTTGTCATAGAGGTGTTCACATAATAAGTTCATTCTTTGTTTAACTTTGCTGTGTGAATTGCTTAGGTATTATGAAACCATGGTGTTGGTATTGTACATTACTGATCAGACAACAGATCTGACCGTGTGGTGCTCTGATGGTAGTGTGGCTCATCCCAGTAGTAAACCAGTCATTGCGTGCGCGCGTGCTTGTGTGTGTGTGTGTGTGTGTATATATATAAAATGCTGTGTTTGTATATTGAGTCTTTCCATTTACAGATGGGCTCGCACTGCCCATTTAGTTTTGTACTTCCAGACATCTTAAACTATTTATCTTTCTTGTTAAACTTGTTTTTATTTTGACAGAAATAAAATTGTTGCTTTCTTCCAGCGAAATAGGCACAATCTGTAGACTTTCCTTGTTTTCCGTTCCCATATCCTCAACTTTAACGTGGTTGGCTCACACCAGTCTGGGAGAGCAAAATGAGTCCCAGTCCACTGCTTAATGCAAGTGAATGTAATAGAAATGCAGTGAAAATCTTGCTTAGAAATGTTATGGAGGGTATTTGAAGTAGATACAAAGTTACTGTTAAAATTGATAAATATTTTAAACGTTAGGATTAAAGGTACCAAACATGATAGAACAATAATATCCACTAAGTGATGTCTCTGTCTACAGATAACTTTTTGGTGAGGTCAGCACTATAATGTTGATCCAAACATAGCTTCCATTGTTGCCAACTTTTTATATTCGTACCTGCGTGCTAACCCTTTTGTGCTGAAATTAAAATGCCTGGAGTAATCAGAAAGTGGCGAGAATTGAAATGGCTGCCATTTATTTGTATGTTATCGGTGATGACTTTAGTTAACTTCAGTTTTTTTAAACACATGCTGTACATTGACTGTGGTTGACTGTAAGAGTGAAAGGCCTAATATACTGGTGACTGAAGAGTTGTCCTTGCTGTGTAATGTATAAGGAAAGGGTATGTGCTGAAGAGTTATTGGTTGTGATGAAAAAATACAATTTGGATATAGCAGGAGTACAAGAAGTTGGGCTGTCTTATGAAGACAGGCATGCAAAGGGAACTAGCAGTGTCTTGAAACAGCAGTCTTAAAGACAGGATGCTCTATTTAATCCTCCAGGGTCTGATGTTGTAAATGTGTACATCCTGATCAAAGGTGTTGATAACACAAATGGCACTTTTTTAAGAACTAGAACATATTTCATTTTATATATAGACTAGAAGATTTAAATTGTAAACTGGACAGTAGAAAACCACCCTCAGAGGGAATGAGCATTTGTGTGTAATTATTGACAGTGGGTGAAATTCTAAAATTTGCCACATCCAAAGATTTGTATATCAGTAATCATGTGATATATATTAGAACACTTAAAAAGGTTTCCTGACCCAATAACATGAGTGGAATGATCAGATTTTGTTTTAGTTTTCAGTATAGTTTGATGTCCACCCATGTGGAGTTGCTGAATATAAGCTGACGTTACTCAGTGCAAAGTAAGGTAGACTGTTGATAAAAAAAATTATATTAGGGGTGAAGAAGTTGAAGTTCAGAGAATTAAATGACATTCAAATCAAGAATACCACAGTAAAATTGTTTACAGGTTTTCAGTTAGTGGAAAACACAGAAAAAACTACAAAATACAGTGAAGTGTCATTGATAATGCCTGAGAAATTGTGGTAAGTGAAAAACAGAGCTAAAGTGAGTTTAGAATATCATAGCAGTTTGTGGAACAAACTGTGGTTTAATGAAGATCAATTTAAATTAGTAGAATAGAAAAGGATAAAAAATTTTAGTTGGGAAACCTAAAGGGGAGAGACTTCATAGCCAAATATGCGAAGAAGATATTAAAATAGACGTTAAAGAAACTGGGTGTGAGGATGTGAACTGGATTAATATGGCTTAGCATGGGTCCAGTGGCAGGATTTTGTGAATGTGGCCAGAATGGTGGTGGTGTTGATGACTTGAGTTGAACACGTGGATCTCCATGAAGTTTATGCCTCAGTTGCGCATTGATGAACAGAAGCAGCAGTGTATGTTTGTATGCCAGGAGTTGGATGCAGTCAGAAATGACCAAATATTCCTCCAGGATCATAACAAGAGATGAACCAGGGTTTCCTCTTATGACCCAGATAACAAACAGCAGACCTCTTCTTGGAAAAGCCCATCCTTTCCACAGGCAAAGAAAGCCAGGTAAGGTATGTTGAACGTAAGGAGCATGTTGGCAAGCTTTTCTGACTGTGAGGGCACTGTTCACTAGGAATTTTTTCTTCCAGGCCAAATGGTTAGCCAACATACCATTGGGAGGTTTTGCAATGATTGGAGCAGTAAGTCCACCAAAAACATCTGCAACAATGGCAGAACCTGGACTGGTTGATTCACCATGACAGTGTACTGGTGCACACTGCTTTATCAGTGCAGCAATTTTTGGCTACTAAAAACATGGCTGTGGCCGTCCACCCTCATATCCCTGATTTTATGCCTTATGATTTCTGCTTCTTTCCAAGACGGACATCACAGCTACAAGGTGGTTGTTTTCAGTATGACCCTGAAATTCAGGAACAGTTATAATCCATCCTACATGTGATTCCAAGAAGTCAGTTCCAGCATGCTTCGTCAGTGGCAGAAACTGTGAACCCATTGCATAAATTTGGAAGTGGCCTACTTTGAGGGACAGCAATGACCAATAATAAAGGTAAGCATGTATTCCATTGTGGACTCAGTCTGGGAACTTTTGAGTATGTCCCCACATGTATGACAGTTTCTGTGAAAAATTTTCTGATTCCCTTACATTAATACACCATAAGAACTGAATTAACACATTCAGATACTCTGCCCCCAGTTATGTGAAATTGGCTGGCAATTGTAATTTGTTGTGTTGTAAGTTGTGTGTGGAAAACAATGATACTGTGTAAGAGGGGTACACAAATCCCAGGCAGTTAACTTTGTGTACTGGTGCCTAATACTTGTGGGTCCTCAGTATGGAACGTGCTCTTTGTCGCTCTTGTGGCATCTAAAATTTTGAAGTGACTCCTAAATTTGTAGGAAATTTGTGGACCCCTGTTGTATAAACATTATGCAGATAATTATTTGATAGAATCAAGTATAATTTCAGATGCCGATTATAAACAAAGTGTGTGATACCACGTAATTGGAATTTTCTTGACTGTAATTTTATGTAGCATTCAGTAGTACTGGTGTGTAATATACTATATTTTATGGGATTTCAGGCTTCTCATGCAGTGTAAATGAGATCTGTGCTCTTCTGGAATTTGCTGTAGCGTAGATTGGTAGTCTGTCACCAACTTTCTGGGACGACCTATTGGTCCCATCATCAACGGTCAAGCAGTCCTTGGCCCTTGACCCTTGAAGATGTGACGGATAGGTTGTTCTGAAACATCACTGACAGACTACCAGTCTAGGCTGTGTAAAATCCCAGAAGAGCACAAATCTCAATTTAAGTTATTCTCCATCGCCTAAATATGCTGGGCCCTCTTCTGTTTTTGTGTAAGAAAATTCCATGCAGTTTATAATAATTAAAATGTAAATAATTTGAGTGAAAAGGGTGTGGAGTGTTTCAAATAGAGCTTATTGAATGTTTTCTGTAGAATTCAGTTGCATGAACATGTGTAGTGTAGGTTTACCTAGGTGTACAGTAAGTGTTCAACTGTTCAATGCCGCTCCTTGATTTACAACTATGAATACTGTAAACACAAACTGACCTTATGAAACTTGATGTATCATGGCAGTGGAGACCTCCATACTTTAATACTTGTTAACTGTTAACAAAAGATACTAATGTGGTGGCTCTACAAACTTCTGAAATTGGAGCAAAAGCACTTCACTGAGGATTGTCTGTACTGAGTGCACCTGGTGCTTCCTATATGTGACTTGTGACAAAATGAAAGAAAAATGACCAACATCAGCAGGCTGTTGTCTTGTGGAAGTTTTCTGTTGCTGTATAATTTCCAGAATAGAACTATGCCTTGCTGAAAATGACTATGGTTGCTTCATCGTCAAGTGGTTAATGAGTGACAAAATGTCAGTTCACAGAACCAGGGAGCCAGGGAGGGAATAAAATTAGTGGTAACACTTTCAGTGTTAGAATGAACATATTCTTCTACCATTCTAATTTTTAATGTGTTAACATATGGTATATTTCCTCACTGGCTTTCTGATTGTATTGAGGAGCCTTCTGAACTGTAGGTAGGAAAAAATGTCATTTCTTTAAAGTTTCAAGTAAAAGTTTCTATAAAAGATTGCTCTTAGACGTATGAGGCAACAGTGGAAGTTTCACTCAAGGGATTATGGATGGTGACTGCCAAGGTGTTACACATATGAATCTGTCTGTTGCACTGTGTGTCAGTTACACATTTAACAGAAATGAGCACAGGACCTTTATTAAGTCATACCTCTCACACTGTACCGATGTGCCATCTGGAGGAAGAGGCAGGAATTGCGGGACTGAAAATATGTGTATACCAATATAAAGGGTTAAATTGAAAATTTGTTGCATCCTTAGTGAAGAGGTAATGCACAAATTTTGGATTGTGAGCCATATCTTCACAAAACATGGAAAGTCATCTTTATTATTACAAGATAAGGTGCTCCTGTATCTAAGCATCATGACCTATGAACCAAGTCTAGTCAGTCAAAATTAAATGTAAGGCTTATGTATACACAGTTGGTTGACTATCATGAGTAGTTCATAATGGTAGATGGAGATCTATATACAAATATATATGTATGTACAAAAGGTGAAGATATTACAGCAGGTTTTAACACTGCATTTTATATCTGATATGCAGGTTGCATTCCTTTAATTTTGTCAGCATCTTGCATGGTAGATAAAGGACTAGATTAGGCAGCCAGCAGCTGTTACAGTTATGCAGACTTCAGCTTTATACTGTATTGCGATGAAGTATTTACTTAGGTGCACTTGAACATACTGGTCTCCATGAGCAGATGGCTCTCTGGCTTTCTGGTGCTTGCTGGAATGGTTTGGATCCATCTGGAGCCACGTACAGGTTTACTTGATAGTCACGTAGCACTTCGTAGTCATACACATCACCAAGTTGCTGTGGATAAAAGAAGATGACACTGACATGTGACTGCATTAGCCTGAATGTGATTTAGTTTGAATTTTCCACTCCTAAAAGTGGTGTGTGGATACTTTGATCAGTAATACTATGATGGACTGGCTGAGATGTGAGAAATAGAAATATTTTCAATGTGATGACTTGAAAGCCCAAGCCAGAAAAAGCATAATACATTGTATAAGCTTAAATATAAGGCAGCTCAAAATATCAGGTGACTCCCTCTTCCCAATTCTCGGTATTTAGGGAGGTTAAAAACCCAGAACACTAAGAAAATGTTGTAATAAAGGTAATAAAAATTTTAGAGAGGCAGATATAAAACTAAAAATAGTGCATATAGCTGACCTTATGTACTGTAAAATGTAACTCAGTACTTCCTTTTAATGCAGACATTTCACTTTACCCATGGCATTCAAAAATATCAGTTGCCATAAGGCCTTGCATATCTTTCCTGTGTGGCTATTTCTGAAAAAGACCTCACCTTATATTCAGGCTCATACAGTATGTAAAAGAATTGTCAGGGGCAGACAGTGACGACATCATAGAGAGGTGAGTTGGTACTGCAACTAATGTTGGTTACCACACAAACCTGTGTTAGTGGGCTGGTGTTGGTGGTGAAAATTCCTGTAAAACATCTGCTCCGTGCCATCCTCAGCACCTCGGCCTCCATGAAATGCATGACTTCCACATTCTTTTGGTAGCTGAGTGATGGATCGGTTGCCATCATGAAACTATGCAGCACTTTGCTCTTTCCCTGTGGCAGCTGCTTTTCCCTGAGAATTTCAAATTTAATTGCTACAGTGCAGAAGCTTGAAAGTTCAAATAAATTTTTTGATGACATTTGAATTTATCAATACAGCAAGCATTAAGACTGTAATCTTCTGGTGTGTTGCCATGTACTCTCGTAGGTTGTTATCTGTTGCCTTCGTGTTCTGTCCTGAAGACAAAGGCACTGTGTTCCTCTGAAGTTCTGACAACCAACTGCTAGACTACACAGCATCAAATCCCAGATAGACCACATTTATAAATTGCTCTTTTTAATCTTTTTTTTTCAACGAGTGTGTGAGTTGTGGCTATTAAATAGCAAGACTGCACATGCAGCTCCCGCCTGTGACTGTTGATTACCAATGTAACTATGCTAGGTACTGCTGGACCTTTCCCAGTCGCAAGCCATACCGTGCTCCATTACAGTTATGTAGTGTCAAGTAATATTTTTGTAAAACTGCCTTCTTAAGTTGTTGTATTCAGGCTTGATTTAAGAAACTGAAAAATGAATAAAGGAATTTTTTTGTGAAATTGATGAAAAGTGCCGCTGAAACTGTAGATTTATTGTGTAAGGTTGGGGAGAAGGTAGCAGAGTTACAGAAATCATTCTCACACAATGACTCCAGCACCACACCTCATATGTCGTATATCTAAGACACAAAACCAGCATTTGATAAGAATTCTTGAATTGACAATACCTGTTGCATACTTTCAATGTTATTTATTGGAAAGAAAAGCTACCATTTTCTCAGTAAGTGTAATGACTTAATTTTGTATGGTATTTTTAGCAGTACAGAATATCCTATGCACTTTTTTCAGTTTGCAGTACCTGATTGGACCCTCCAGGAACTCCAGGAAGTCAAACACAACTGCCAGTTTGCTGGAAATCTCTACAGGGGGTTCGTCATGTGCATCAAAGTTGAGAGCAACTGCCACTGGCTGTCCACATGCATCCTTGATGAGGAAACTAAGATTCTTTTGGACGAGAGGCTCCCAGAGTTTGTCGGTGAGGTCCTTGTAGTCTGCACGATCGATGTCTGACTTCAGCCATTGCTCTAAATCTGCCTTCTCATAGAAGCTCTCTGTGATCATGCTTCAAAGAGATGTGAGTATATGTTATCTTAAAACAGCACTCCAATTCACATTGGATATGATCCACTTTGTATCCTAAGATGAATCTTAACAAACCCATTCATCTCCTCCTTTTTTCTTCAAAGTGGTCATGTTCCAAGTTTTGCCACCAAATTTCCGTGTGTATTTTTATCTCCTCATTGCCTACATTTGAGTACTCTAACAATACTGTATTGCCTGTTCTTTATGTGATGTCTTCTTAACTACTATATCTTTGGTGCATCCAGACAAGAATATCAAGGTTATGGTATTTCGCTATATTATGCTATGTCGTTTTGTAGATGCGTACTAGTATTTCAGACAGCATACTTCTTCCATCCTCAGTGCAGAAAAGAAGTCTCTTCATATTGCCTTCATCCTCAGGGTTCAAGAGACCTCTATTCCACCGTAAAGACGCGGACAGCAAGTTCTTCTGGAATGTTAGTACCTATCTATCACATTACATAGCATCATATTGCAGAAGACCATCATTCAAATGATAATCACCATGAGACCCTAAAATTTTATCTAGAAGAGTATTACCTTTTGCTAGACCTAATAAGCTATTTTAAATGTATTCTCCTTTTAATTTTCTTGTGAAGCACTGTCTGTTCATTAATGTTGCTTTGAACTTGAAATATATGTATGAGTTTATTGCATATTCGGATCAATTATGTTTTGTATTAGGCTGCCTTCTTATATAGCTTGTGAAACAATATGCGCACTGTGAAATTTGAAGTTCTCATAGTGGTGGATGAGGATTAGTCTTTTGGGATCTGATACCATGTATTATACTAGGTATCTGCAAAAATACACGTATATGCATTTTATGCATTGCCCTTACTGTTATTTGCAATTTATGTATCAAATTAATATTTTGACCTGGTTATGCCATAGCTCAGTGTGTTAGTCACTACCAGGACCTGCATTAAAGTTCAGGGAGGTCTGTGAGGTATTTTTGTTAGACACAGTGGCACTGAGATGGGGATTCCTCTAAGCACTTCAGTTTTCCTTGTTGCGTACCATTCCACCAATGTTCCATACTCATTTCTTATCTGAAGCTGATACACTAGGCCTATTGGAAGCCATAGTATCCAGGGACTGAGTCTCATGCCAGTGCTGTGGCTAACTTAAATTGAACATCATCAGCGTATATTAACCTTTTAAAGCCTAGGGGTAACTTTACGTACCACCAGGTTTAACATTAAAAAATTCTACATGGTACCCACATTGCGTTTATGTGTTTTGTATGGATCTCAGAACAAACAGCAACTTTTGCCTTATAAAACGTTAAGAGACTGGTTTTTATAACCGAGGTGGAGAGTGTTTACAGCACGGTACACAATGAGTCTTTATATAAAACAGGCACGTTTCATCTTTACAAGGTTAAATACCTGATTTAAACGATTCAGTTACAGTGCTTTTGTATTCCTGATGTCATATCCCAGACAAAAATTACAAAATTCTTGAAGTTGAAAACATGCCCATGTTCTAGCCCGCTGACAAATAGAAAAGAATTGAACAAGTGTTTGTCTCATATGTATGCAGTTTAATTATCCAAAACTCAGTTAAGTACTTCTGCTGTAATGTCTGTCCAGCTTTAAGAGTAAAGTACATATTACAGGGGCTGTTAGTTTTGGTGGTGTCAGAAGTTTGTAGTTCCTGTTTTTCCACACCAAGGTGAAATGTAACATGACAGGAAAATGAAATTTCTTAGGCTTTTCATTGCCCTTTATAAGTATGCAGTACTTTAGTATACAAAGTTTTGCTCATTCCATGTAGCAGTCTGCTCATGGGTGCACTATTAAATGCCATAACACATGAGGTGAAGCCTTTATAATAAAAAGTCTGTGTATAGTGTTGTCAGCATATTGTAAATGAAAAATTGCCAGAATACATCTGTTTGCTTTGTGAGGTCTGTCTGCATGTATGGTATACCAATTTGAGAACTGCTGAGCAGATTTTCATAAAATTTTGTATTGGGCAGTTTACTAAAATTTGTCATACAGTTCCAATTTCAGTAAAAAGCATATGACAAAAATGGACACTTTATATGAACACATACATAGTTCCTGCACACTTACTGATCATAACTTGCAAAATATTTATTGAATTTTGTACGGGTGAGGCAAATGATGTCTCTGCCATAAAGTTATATTTATATGGTTATAAATATTCTGTGTTGGATAGGATGGTTGAACAAATGATTTTGGAAAGGTTTTATCTCTGTGTAATTCTGGTGCTATAACCAATTTCAATCATATGTGTAGTCAGTACTTAATATAACTCGGGATCAAGGTTTTAAAAATAATTTAAATATTTACTGGGAAATCTGAAGGTAAATATAAACACCAAGCTAATCTCCATATAAACCTCGGTATTGAGTGTCATATTAGATGCTCTTCAAAATGATCCAAGGATTAGAATAAGTTGTGATATTTTGAAAAATTTTATAGTGTGTTCTAGGGTTGTATTTTGTAGTTATTAATTAAACTAAGTTATTAAATTATTTTATGTAAAATGTACTGACTGGTTTACAGCATCCTTATGTTCATCTTGCAACATGTGGGCCACATATCCCATGTCCTGTTGCTTCTCAATTGCTGCTGCGGTGTCACTGTCACTTGTACGATGCATTTGGTCAATTACTTCTTGCAGGTCTTTGGAAGAGATGAAACTGGTAATACCTGCCAGGGACAAATAATGCAGATTAACTACCTCATCTGTTATTATCATGTTTACAGCTGTGTAACCAGGACTGCGTGACTGACCTATGACATAACCCTGCTGTCTCAGCTTGGTGACAGTGAACACAGAATTGAGTGAGTTGCCACCCAGATCATAGAAGTTTGCACCTCGCCACACCTTAGAACGTGTACTGCCTCCTAGAACTGATATCACTGTCTCAAACAGAATGTGTGCTGCTTCCATCTGGTTGGCTTCTATCCCTGTGTAGTCCAGCTCAGGGCAGTCAGTTTTGGGTCCTGTAAGTATACAGTTACATTCAACTCTATCATTATTCTTCTTGTAAATCTAAAACACATGCAAGTCCCCATTCTTATCTCTCATTCACATTTTTATCATTATGTCTGCTTTCTACATATATTTACTAAGTTCTTTGCCTTCTATAGTATTACCAGTTTGGATTATCTGTCTTTTTTTCACTTGACAAGCCAGTGAATAACACAGCAAATAAAGCAAGATAACTGTTATGGCATTTTACATAAACAGAGATGTTAAATATTTGCCCATTGACAATTAGAAAGGCATCAGATAAGTATTCTTCTCATTCTTATGCAAAATGCCACTGACTGTCTGTGGTTGGAAGAAGTAAAAATATTTTGTGGAGTCATTATACATATGTTTATCTTCCATACGTTGTCTGTGTGAGAATGCCTGGACAAGAGACCAATTACACCACGTCTGTTGGGATTCCTCGTGGAAGTGATGCCTTTTAGTGACTGAAGAGCTGTGATTCCCTTAAGACGTAAAATCTGGCCACTGTGAGACTGCTTATGCGCTTGTAGAGGTACGCTTAAGGAAAGCTATACAAACAGGGAATTACAGTTTTCCGCCTGTTTAAGGCACAAAGTGGCTATGTACAGCATGGAAATAAGTGCTAGCACTTACCACACTCTATTCAGTGCTACTGATTTGGCACATAAATCGAATGGTCGTATGGTCTGAAATGATAGATTACTGTCTAGCCTAGAATTATTTAGACCATCTGTAATGAGACTTGTAGCATGGGAACTGAGGGCACAGTGACACTGAATAGGAAAGAATTGCTTAAAGGTTTGGCTAAATTGAAAGTAAGAGGAAAAGTTCACATCAAAGGCACAAAATTGAAATATTCTGGGGTTCGTCTTTGAGTAGTGCCCATGGGAATCAAATGGTTGAGATGTCATTACCTATGGGAACACTTCTGCAGCTGTTACAAATTACCAGGAAACCAAAACGAGTAAGGACATATGTGACTGAATGTTTCCCCATGAAATGTTCACATCTTACATATCAAAAACAACTCAAAAGGAATTCCACTAGAGAAATTCTGTGAGATGGTTGCTGAAAGACTAATAATTGATGTGGACACAGATGTTCTATGACAGTCGTATCTGTGAGACCATTGAATGTTGAAGTATACTAGTATGTTTTGCCATGTTAGCTGGTAAATAGTTGCCAGGCAACATGGCATTACCTCCCAGGAGACTTAGCAAAACTGCTGTGAGAATGCCAGATCTTTTAGTGAAAGACCATTCTGAGCATGCCTGCAGGGGTTGTTACAAACATGCTGGCATTAAAGTGGAAGAGCAGTCAAGAGTGCTGCCAGAAATGGGATGTGGAACATGGTATGAGGGAATGTTCTTTGAAAGATTATTAGAAATGATTACTTTTAATGCTGTGCAAGCGCAATCAAAGAGCTGATATCATTTTGTTATGAAGGTTCAGGCAAGCGTATATTACTGTGTGTAAAGAATTCGTATTCTAACTAGTGAAATATCTAACTCTATGGAGCAGGGTCCTCCATGCAAAGCTAACACATCATTCCTCAGCTAGTCAAGAAATTCCCCACATTTTGTGGCACCCAAATGCTCATTACCATGGTCACCAGAACCTGCCACTAGTCCCTATGCTGAGACAGGTCAATCCAGACCATACCTTCCAAGCATATCTATTTAAGAGCCACTTTAATATCATTCTCCCATCTACACCCAGGTATTCCAAGTGAGCTCTTCTTTATAGCTTTCCCCATGAAAATTCTGCATGCATTTCTTTCTGTCCTGTATGTGTCATATTCCATCCCCATCTGATCCTTCTTGACTTGATCTTCCAGATAATATTTGGTGAGAAGCATAAAGCATGAAGCTGCTCATTATGCAGTCTTCTCCAGTGTCCTGTTATATCCACACTCTTACACCGAACTGTCTTCTTCAGCACCCTATTTTTAAACACCAAAAGCCTGTGCTCTTTGCTTAATGTGAGAGACCAAATTTCACACCCATGCAAAATAATAGGCAAAGTATAGTGCTGTAAATGTTAAACTTTATATTTTTGGAAAACAAACCGAAAGACAACTGATTGTGGACTGAGTGGTAGCAGGCATTCTGTGAGTGCAGTTGGCTCTTAATTTCTCCATGCCTGGAATTGTGATTTGCTAGTCTTATTTCCAAATATTTCAACTATGTCACATTTCATAGGATTTAGTCATATATATACAAAAATTAATAGAAAGACATTAGAAGCAATGTGTATGATTTACTCACCTTCACTGCCAGTGTTTCGTTCTTCATACCGCCTTAACAGTTCCTGTCGGTCTGTTTTGCCATTCACAAGCAATGGGATGCTGTCCACCACAAACACCTGCTGAAAGAGGTCTGAATATTCAACACTGCTAATTGGAACCTTCCCTCAGTTCATTCCTTTCGCTTGACAACATTATGGGATACTTTTCCACCCAACTGGCTATCTGTTTGTGGTTTTTTTTTACTGCCATGTAAGTATTCCCACCTGTGAGGTAGTTTCCTTTACATATCTCAGGTCATCTGTGGCTGGGCAGGTCAAAAGAATACATCTCTAATTATGGATTCTCACAGCAGTGTTACATTATATATCCCAAAGTACACAGTGTTGCATCCCACCAGACTGTAATCTTAAGGGCATATCCATTTTCTAATTTTGGAGTCATCTTATTGTAGCCTTATATTCAGGATGAGTGATGTGGAACTCTTGGTATGATGATTGATGACCCAGGAGATTAATGGTCATTCAAAGTGATCACGCTCTTATATGGTCTGTTCAGTTAAGAAAGTGTTATTAAATACACAGTAAGGTCACCTGTGGCTGCATGTAGTTTGCGAGGCTCTTTTGAAGCACAGCCTCCACTTGATGTGACTCCAGGCAGGCATCAGGCTGTTTTGTCACATAAGCCAGCAGTGCCTGCAACAAGGGCATGACTCAGTGTCTGTATGTTCCACATCATTGTGAGTACTACACCTGATGTGGTTTATTACCTGCTCAGTCTGTCCTGGTTTGTAGCACAACACAACACTCTTGTCAATGCCAGGCACTGCTGTCACAGCACCCTCGACCTCTGACAGGTCAACCCTATGCCCCCTGACCTTCACCTGAGAGTCAGTTCGCCCTTCATATATAAGTGTGCCTTTCACAAGGCGGGCAAAGTCTCCTGTGCGATAAAGGCATGAGTGGTCTGCAATTGAAACAAGCAGAATATTTAACAATACAGTTGTACATAAGAAAAGTACATAATAAAATTTCATCTAGTGATTATTACCCATTCACTTATGAATGAGATAATGCAACATAGAGCATGCATAGCAAAACCATGCAATACAGTAGTGAACTATGGCTAAAATGTTCTCAGTTTGCATGTAAATTTAGTACAGTCTGTTGAAGAGGTTTAAATAGGATTCTAAATATGAAATTTCAAAATCATTTACTTGTACACAGTCTGACAATTATATAATGCAACTGATTTTATTTTGAGCAAGATAGAAGTGCCATCTATGAAGCAATGCATGCCATCCATGTGCCCAACCTTCATCTGTAATCTGGCAACACCGCAACGCCCCGTGCTGAGCATGGTGGGAAATATGGCGCCATGTTGTGCAAGTAGTGAGAGGATGTGGTCACAGTAGCGGCATGGAGCAGAGAGCGAACATTAAATTCTGTGTTAAACTCGGGAAAACTGCAGCTGAGACTGTGGAATTGATGAGACAAGTGTATGGGGATAATTGTTTATCTCGTGCACAGATATTCAAGTGGTATGCACAATTCAAAAGTGGTGTGGAAACAACTGAAGATGAAGCCAGGCCAGGGCATCCATTTTCTGTTCATAACGAGGGACTCATTGCGAAAATGAGAGAACGAATACAAGAAGAATGTTGTGCGAGTGTGAGAATGATGGCTGATGAGTTTGTGTTAACAGGGAGACGATTCGTCAAATCTTAGTGGAAGACTCGGGCAAGAGAAAGTTGCTTCCCGGTTTGTGCCGCATTCATTGTCTGATGATCAAAGACACAAGCGTGTTCAGTACACAAAAGATATCATTAAAACTGCTCGTAGAAATAAAAATTTCTTGAATTCGATTGTAGCAGAGGATGAAACTTGGTGTTTTCACTATGATCCAACAACTAAACGCCCAAGTGCTGAATGGAAGTCACCAGCATCGCCAAAAGGCAAAAAAGTTCGTCTTCAAAAGTCAAAAGTGAAGACAATGCTTGTGTGTTTCTACGACAGCAAGGGAATTATTGACCACGAATTTGTCCCTGAGGGACAAACTCACTGGAAGTTTTTATTTGAGTGTTCTGGAACGCCTATGGAGGAGGATTCGCCGTGTTGAGCCCGAGTACTCAGCACCAGGCAGTTGGTTTCTTCTTCACGACAATGCACCAGTTCACCGGGCAGTTGCTGTACAAGAATTTTTAGACCGAAAACAAGTGTGCGTGCTCAATCATCCGCCCTACTCCCCTGATTTATCCCCCTGTGATGATTTTCTGTTCCCCAAACTGAAGTTACCATTGAAAGGGCACCTCTTTCAAGATGTTCAAGACATCCAAGGAGCTGTGACATCGGGTCTTCGGACCATACCACGAGAAGACGTGCAGAGGTCGTTCCAGTCTTTGCTAGATCGTGCCACTCGCTGTATCGATGCAGAAGGGATGTACTTTGAATAAAATACAGATACTACTCAAGTTGTTTGTTGCAGTTTTATTCTATAACCTCAGTCACATTATATAATTGTGAGACTGTGTATGTGTGTGCCTAGTAACTGGCAAGTGTTCTGATGCAGTAGCATATTACTGTCATACCACTTACCAGGGTCCACAGTCAGTGGGTTTGGCAAGAAGCACTTGGGGTCACGCCCTCTGACGTAACCCTGGGCGATGTTCAGGCCAGACACATACAGTTCGCCCACTTCACCTGACACCACAGGGCGATGATTCTCATCTAGCAGGTAGATGGCAGTGTTGTCAAGAGGGCGACCTGAAAGCACAAGCCAAGGTCTGTGAGTTCAGTTTACAAATGCAGTATATGAAGCAAATATTAGCGGTGGAACTGACCTATAGGCACCTTGTCACAGTCCTTGACCTCAGAAGCAGATCGCACCACATGGTATGTGACATCACCCATTACCTCGGTGCTGCCATAGAAGTTGCACAGCACGTGCTCACCCGAGTTGAAATGAGCAAAGAAGTCACGGGCAAGCTGGGCAGGAAGTGGCTCCCCACTACAGACCCATGTCTTGAGATGGCTAAGGAGCCCCTTGTTACGTGCTTCAAATCCCAGCACTAGCAACAAAGAGTGCAGCAGTGATGGCACAAGCACCAGTCGTTGCACCTGCAACATGATACCAATATGAAACACAAGAGCTTATTTCCTAGCTACAGCTGGTCTGTTCATGCAAAGTGGTCCCCACCTTTTGTTCCTCAAGCACATGCAGGAGCCGCTCAGGATCCTTTGTAACATCACGAGGCACTACAAGGACATTACGCCCCTGCAGCAGGGGTCCCCACAGTTCTGCAACCGAGTCCACAAATGTCAGTGCAGTCTTGAACACACAAACATGCTCCTGTGGGCCGTATGGGAATGCACGCCACTGCCAGCACAGTCTGTTGAGCACGACTTGGTGTGGTAGTCTCACTCCTGTGGAAGACAAAGTTGTTCAGTTCCTCACGGCACTTGGGACACAGGATACAAAAATCAACCACAAGGAATGAAAAAGTACCTGGAGATGTGAGCAGAACCAATTATAAAACATCATACACTTCCAGAAATTGTTGTGTGTAAATATTGGTTTTGTAACTAAGGTGTAACTGGATTATGGGTGGGTTAGAAAGTAAAGGAATACATTTTTGATATGCACTCCTTGCACACTAAAAATGCTGTATGGCAGACATGTCTGTCTTTCTGTCTCTCTGCAACCTAGTGTCAACATCCAAAATGTTGGATGGATTTTTGAAAATTAATCACTGGAGATATCCATTGAAATTTCTCTGGCCATCCTGATTTTCAGCCCCATTGATCCACAATAATGCCTCATTTACACAAGTCCGTAAATGGTTTCTTTCATATAGCCCATAAACCCTCTACAAATTTTGGTGAAATTTGGCATACTTCTGTTCTCATTATTGCCATTTTAAGTAAGCTTCTTAACATGTGAAAAATTCCCTTGGTAATTTTGTGTAGTTCATTGTGGATTCTTGTCCTTCAGATTCCTGGGTGAACTGTGGTACAGACATTGTGTAGGCCATCATACCTCACTACTGATGGATAAAATGTACCTTTTGCATATCTTGATATTTCAGGAAGGAAGAGAGTTAGTAGTTCCATAGATGTTGCATTTTTTATGTGGATAATATGTTTTACCCAGTCCTTGCTCATATCACTGCTGCCATCATTTTAGAAGCCTAACAGTCAGTCAGTGTGCCAGTCAGATTTATTTAATTTCACTCCATAGTGACATGTGCAGTTCTATTGCACTTTGCATTTGTTCCTAAACCTGATGGATTTTGACTGTCACAAAGGCTCAGAAATAAGGAATTACCTTTAGGTATGCCTGTACTCCCAGAAGTGTAAAGCACTAGGGCAAGTGATGTTTTTCCACCAGTTAGCGTCTCATTGTCTGGCACTGGTTCGGGTGAAAGGTGGGCAGCCTGCTGGCATAGGTCCTTATACAGGACAATGTTTTGAAATGTGCCAAATCCTTCTGCATCATCTAAAACAATATGATATGGAGGTAAAAGAAAACCACTTGTTAACTCAGCTGGAGGCAGGAGTAGATAACAGTGATGAAACAGATCTTACCTTTTTCGGCTATCACGACAATTGGCTGTGCCTCACTCAGGATGTGGCTTACCCTGGCAGGAGGAAAACTAGGATCAAGTGGAAGGTAGGCCGCCCCAATTTTCCACACAGCTAACAATGTAAGCACAAGCTGGTCACTTGGCTCCATGCAGACCGCCACTAAGAAATCTCCATCTAGATTGGCTTGTGCACCCACACTGTGAATGTGACACAACAATGCCCTGGCAATTCTGTTTGCAGTAGCATCCAGCGTTCCAAAGCTGAGGGTGCTGCCCTGGAAGGTCAAAGCATTTTGCTGACTCTTCAGGCAAACCGTTTTCTCCAGGAGGCGGTGCAAGAGCAGGGGCATGCCCTTAAGAGGGTGTGCGTCTCCATGTAGAATGGATAGTGTGGGAATGGAACCCATGATGACTCATAGACCTGAAAGAGAATCACATCCTTGGGTGCATATGGTGCATGCAGCCTTGTTGCTTGTGCCCCTGTTCCCACCATATTTGTATACATACTTTCTATGTATACTGTATCTGGCCCACTAGGTGTTGTGAAAACAGTACTATGATGTTGGAATTCGAGGAATTTCGGCTGTCAAATAGCTCAGCCAATTAGTCTCCCACTTCTCACTGCAAAGGCCAGGATTCAATCATAGGTTAGTCCAGATGGGATGTGGACACAGTGGCAGTGGGGCAAGTTTCTCGTAAGAGTTTGGTTTTGCTGTGCAAGCTCTCATTTGATCAGTGCAGGTACAGTATAACCATTTGAGCGAGCAGCATGAAAGGACTCGGTCACACTCTACTCGTCCGTTAAATTTATTTCTGGAGGCTCGTCACTCGGCATGTCGTTTGGCATCCAGGGACGTCCGCAGTTGGTACAATGTTGAGAGCTGCTAATTACCAAGTTTCCAAGGTTCCCCCTACACTTCGGTGGCTTGACCTCAGTCTGTTACCGAGTAGTAGTCACACAAAAGACAAGTTGCTCTTATGTCTCGGGGAAGTACCAGTCTCGTGTGCTGTTTTTGGGAAACCGTAGTCTTCTAGTCTGGACAGGAAATTACATTACGTTGTGTACGCCTACCGAGTTTGTGCCGAGACGCGAGTTCTTTGAACCTGAATTGGTGACGTTTTAAGATTTCTCACGTGAGACGCGAAATCTAGAGGAAATGGGATTTCCGTCATTAATTAGTGTGGGACATGTGGTTTTGGCGGTCCCAAGGATTTCCTTTTTCCCACTGGAGATGTGGAAACATTGTATCAGGATGTGGCGCTCCGAGTGCTAACAAGCATCATCCGTAGCGTACAATAATGCCGACGACAGTAAGAATGCTGTGATAACGCAACGCAGTTTTCTCTCGGGGCGTTACGTAATGTCACGAAAGCATGAAGTCGCCTTGAACCACCTGTCTGTTTGGCTTTCAGATTACGTAACACTATCATAATTCTTACAGATTTCTTATTACGGCAAAGATCACGTATATAATATTGAGAGTTACGTACCTCGTGACATTTTAACATATTTGTTTTGTAATGATTTTAAAATTTAACCACATTACAGGACTTGAGACTTATGGATCAAAAACGTGGATATTATATATCTGGGTGCATATAACGACATACATTGTAAACAAGGGCACATCAATTGATTTTACCCAAGAATATTTCGAAATCGTACTAGGCAGAATATCCATATTATTATATTTGTAGCTTGTATTATAGATTTTGAATATTGAATACTTAAATTTGATATATTAATATTATATATTCTTCTGTATTGACTTCTCCCTGAAGATGACGATTTATCGCTAAAACATGTAGGAACTTTCATGTTTATGGATAGCTTGTAATTTCACTGTGTGCATATGTTGGTGTGTATAAATGATTGCAAGCACAATGCACGGAATGAATAGTAATAATTTTTTAAAAATTTTGAGCGTGCGTCTGTACCTTGCCATAGTTATACCAGGGGCGCGCCCAAGGGGGGGGGGGCCTGCCCGGCTGCAACCCCCCCACCCTCCAAATCGAAATTTCTTTGGCCAAAACAGCCACTGAAATCGGCTGATGACTAGTACATTCGAATTTTGCAAAAGAAAATGAAAAAACTTACGATGTCTTAGATGAGATTAAATAAACCGACAAGATTAGACCTCGTGATTTAAATTGAGTGAGCGAGCCATGAAACCTGCAGTTACATTTGTATGTACGTAAATGCAGTTTACAACAGTGTTATGCTACAGTTGTACACACCACATGATTTTTATAACGCAGTTTTTAAAATCAAACGTAAATTATATATAGTCTCAGGGTCAGCGCCCCCACCCCCTCAAGGAAAAATTCTGGGAGTGCACCTGAGTTATCCGGCACAGAAATTGCATCTTTTCTGTGCCGTATTTTATTGTCATTTGTAGTCTGTCTGGCTGTACCATATTTTCCGCATTCTCATAAACGGCACGAATTTCGGAACACATTTACTGGACATAAAATGTGTGTGTGTTTGCATTCTCTATATCGTTTGTCTGAAACGTTTCTCATTCTAAGAAGAATTCGGCGAAATACTATCATAAATTTACATAGGTCTTCATGTAACGCACCCATTATTGTTGTCGAATTTTAACCAACGTGAATTTTCTCGAGAGATTTTTGACAGATCATCAAGTATCAAGTTTCATGAAAATTCATCTAGTGGAAGCCGAGTTGTTTCATGCGGATAGACAGACGGACAAACGGACAGACATGACAAAGCTAATAGTCGCTTTTTGCGATTTTGCGAACGCGTCTAAAAAGCGAGCGCGTCGGAATTAAGCCATGCGTACATTTTGTAACTTATTCGAAGCATCTACATCTTACCTTAGAACAAGACAGCTCCCTTCCCCATCCTTTTCCAATCCACAATTCGCTGTCATCCAACCATATGATGCTACGGGGTTTCATTACATGACGTTGCGTGACGCCCAGCGTAAGCGCGTGAATATTCTAGCCGTTCTCGGTTTTGCAAGCGTTGTCGCGCCGTTGTAATTTGAAAACCCCGTATGTAGTTAATTACTGAGAACGGCGTTTAAATCAAGTACAGGTAAGCCTGAAGATTCTGATGTTGGCCACTATGAAGATTACTGTCGTCCGGGATCGGACGCCGTGTATTCTGGGAAATATGTCCCGAGTTTTGAGAGGAACCTGCCGTCTCGATCTTCAGGGTAAAGGATGGGATCAGTAGGTTACTTTACAAACGTTGGTAGGTATCTACCAGCATACGCAGCGTCATATCCCAACAGAGAGTAATTTTCAAAACTGCTGTTTACCAAGAAATTGTACAAGGAAAGGAAAACATTTCTTTCTTAAGTCAAATTTAGAACGAATCGGGTTTATCGTACCGCTTCGCTAGACACCTCAGAACCGTCACCCTTCAGTGTCGTACCCCAAATATCTGCTAGTGGAACCGAACATTTACGACTGCTAACACTGAGCCTTGCACAACTTTAATCTCTAAGATTCGTGTTAATGTCATCTTGCGAAAAATTTTCCTACCAAAATTCTAAACGCCTCCCGGATTCCAGCCTATCATATCCTGTTCACCAACACAACAAACACGTGACCCGCACACATCGTGTAGTGCCCCGCTGTGTAATAATCCCAATTTCTCACTCAGCTTCTTCGTCCTTAGGTCCAGATATGTTCACGTCACTTTGTTTTCAAACACGCGTAACTCAGATTAGTGTCGTCTGAGATGTGTCGCCGTGTAGTTTGGCACATTCCAAAAGAAAGTTGCCGTCGAGAGAACACTGAACCTAATTTGTAATATATGTTGTATCACAGTAAAAGATCAGTTGTTTCTAACTATAGTCTACTCACCCACCATTCACCTGCGTCACAAATGATTTCTCGCAGCTCGCGGTTGCCGTTATATTGCCTTGCGGGAGGACGAGAAGGGGACGGCCCCTCTTCACACGTCAGCTACTGCACTCTCACCTACATCTGTCCCTGAAGGTGACTAGTGGAGGTTTCCCACCACGTCCCTGTGCGCTTCAGGCATGGCGGCAACTATTGACACTTAGAATGTTTTCGCATATTGTTTTTCCCCTGGGAAACGCCACTAACATTCTGCAGCAGAAAGTGTGGTGTCCTGACAGAGTACAGCCTCGAGCCAGGAGGAGGGCTTTATGCTGTCATACTGCATGTGTGCATACATGTTTGTTACCATTGAGGTGTTTTGGGATTTCAAACCGTGTACTTTGTGAGAGGTGTACCCACGTTTCGGGGTAACCTGCTGCCTCCACAGGACAGTGTTTTTCTGAAGCGGTGCTATCCACCGACCAAGCTACGCGGCGTCACATTTTATAAGACCGCCATGTAGAGATTCACAGCCATGGGAACCTCACACCGTGTAGACCTATTACTTTTTTCTGTATTGGTGACAATATTCTTAAGATGGACATGTAGCACGCGTGGGGAAAACAAGAAACGCATACAGGTCATCGGTTCAGAAGTTCATTCGAAGAGAGAGAACGATTCATCGCGTCGCAGAAGCACTCGCTGCTCATTTAGGAGGGAATTCACGCTGGCCTGAGTCAACGGACCATGTGACGTCAGAGTGATGCTGCAATTTCCTGTGGCCACAGAGTTTCTAGAGATGTCGGGGACAAGGTTTTGTTGTTTCGTGTTGCACGTGACACTGCTGGATAAGTCGCACCCTTCCTGCCTGCGCAGTAATAAATAGAATTGCGTGTCGTTCAACAACAAAACATGACATATTTCGGGAAGCCGACCGGCCCTTGCTCTTGCTTGTTTTGAAACCTCCATTCATTTTAACTCTGTGTTTCTCAGCCTTTTTAGCCGCGACCCAGATTAAGCGAATGGCTTTGTCTTGCGACCCCAAGAGTCAGAAATAAAGATAAGTATAAAAGAAAAATAACACGGATCGGTGTAACGAACGTGACATTTTAATGATCTAGTGAAATGAAGGCCGATCACGACGGCCGCGATTTTAGGCGCTCGTTTGCTGGGATTGTGGGTTGGAATCCCGCTGCAGCCATGGAAGTCTACCTCTTGTGAGTGTTGTTTGTTGTCAGGTAGAGGCCTCTGCGACGGGCTGATCGCTCGTGCAGAGGATTCGTACCGAGTGTGGTGTGTCTGAATGTGATCGTGAAGCCTCGATAATAAGGAGGCCCTGGCCGTCTAGGCGCTGTTGCGCTATGGACGGGGGGTGGGGGGGTGTGGGGGGGAAGAAATGAAGATATAAAATTATTATGCAAGTAATTGTTTTGCGACCCTCTCAGAGTAACTTCGTGACTCAAATTTGGATCGCAACCCACAGACTGAGAGAAACGTTTTCTTTAGTGCAACAGAAACAAGTTGCAGAATTCCAGCATAATTGAGGAGGCTGGTAATGTAACGGATGGCAGACCTTACATGTGACAGTGATACACCTCGAGGACGTGCTGCTTTTTGAAAAGCCTGTGAGAATGCTGTCTTCTGGGATGTGACGCCGTGTAACGTGGTAGAAACTTCCATTTGGGACCAACCTGCTGCCTCCGTCTTTTGGGTACTTCAGTTGGATTAGCGGATGTGCTAGGAGAACGTGTTCTATACCGTCCCCCGTTTTGCCTTCCCCTTATTCTATCCACCAAAACCTGAATGAGACGGTGTAGGCTGGGTTCCCAGTACGCATCAGCCCTGGTCCATTCCCCGTCCTATCCAAAGGTTCCGCAAGTTCTTTCGCAGACGTTGTGGGTGTTCATGAATGTGGGTGGGCTGGTGATTGGGAGGGGGGGATGGAGGTTCGTAGGTGATTGGTTGGTTGGTTCCCTCCGTAAGCCGGGACTTCACCAACACCCGATGCCTGCACTGAAAACGAATAGCAGTTACGTTGCTAACATAGATAAACACACTATGTGCCTCACTCCACGGCCTCACGTCTAAGATCATAATGTTATAGGAGAGCTGTGACTGTTTGGGTCGTTATAAGCCCATCAGAGTGATTGCTGTGTGTAAGGCGTATACTGTCTTCTATCGGTCGAACACTGGGAGCATGGGTTCAAATCCTATGCGGGGACACTGTGTCGTCCTGCTTAGGTAAGAGGCCTTAAGATGAGACGAGCTATCATCCTGAGGGTCAAAGGTCTTGACTTACTGTTTCGTAGTTATACTCAGACTGCTAGAGCATATGTTAATCAGGCCACGACCACTTCCTTTGCGGCCTCGAGGTTAACCGAATGGCTCGACCTTTCACGCGATAATGGGTTTCAGGTCTCACCAACGGCATTTAATTTGAACTGCTGTTAGCCTTGTACCTGTTGGGACCCTTGCACAGGTTAACCAGTTCCACAAATTCAGTGACACGCCACTGTTCATGATGGTCAGTTTCTCGTCCCAGATTCCGGGTTCAGCACTGTAACGTGGTATGTGTGATGTGGCCTAGCAAACTGAAAGTGAAGAAAGCATGTTCCACAAATCGTTGGTACACAGCTACAGACTGCACGGTATAGATATAATAGCCCTGCAGAGGAACATATAAACCTTCACTGTTATGCAAACTTCAAATCCCACAATTCATAATGCTTTCGTACTTTAAAATTCCGTGTGGCCTCATATCGTATACGCAGATATATAACACAAACTTAAGCCTTTTATTCACAAGTGTCATTTGTTACGACTCACTCTTTTCGGTTCTGCTGAGGAATCATCAGTGTCGTCATACAAATATGATATGAACATTCTGCCAATATGAACAATATGAAAATAAGATTTAAGATTATTTTGTCATAATTAGGTGTTCAATAATAGTGAATTTAAAATCATATAAGTTTGCGTTACTGGGTGCAGTGATTGTTAAACGGTTAAAGTACAATTTGGTATTATTCATTATGTATTATTCTTACAATCAACCACATTCATCAACAAATGCACACAATAGGATTACAAACTCTACGTAACTTTTAAATAACTCCTACTTCTTTCGGTGCCGACTCCTTGAGGATGGCGCCTCGGCGCCGAAATATGTAGGACTTATTTAAAACTTACGTATAGTTTGTAATCCTACTGTGTGCATTTGTTGGTAAATGTGGTTGACTGAGCTTGAAGTATAAGTTAACAGCGGCGAAAACTGTAGTGCAAATATGTTACAATAAAACCATGTTTGTAAAAGGTCATATACACCGATATTAATGTAAAACACGAACATATAGTATCTTAGCATGATCTTATAACTAAGTGGAAAACAAGTTATAAAAAATGCTGTATGCACAATAGTGCGATAGGTTCATATAAAATTAACTGAAAATTTCTAGCTATCTAATTACGAATATTTTAGTAGTAAAAATAATAAAATAAGGGAGAAAGTATAGTAAGACAACCACTAGATCCAGTAAGGCAAATTTACACAGTTTTAGCTTTATTATTATTGAGTACCTAATTAGGACAAAATTATTTTAAGGTTCATTTTCGTTCCGTTTCGTTGCGTTTCGTAGTCCTTCCCTCTTCTACCTAATCACAGTAGGTGTCAAGGTTGTTCATTTTCACTTTATCACACCCAGACACACACAACAGTCGGTCGGACTCCTCTGAACGAGGGATTGGCCCGTCGCAGGTACCTCTATCTGACAACACAAATACTCACAAGAGACAAACATCCATGCCCCCGGTGTGATTCGAACCCACGATCCCAGCAAGCGCTTGGCAGCAAACCTACGCCTTAGACGGCACGACCACTGGGATCGGCAAGGTTCATTTTAATAGTGTTAATTTCGGCAGTATATTCGTGTAATGTTATGATGAGCGTGACAACGGCTGAGCAGAGCCGAAACGCATATGTCTCAATGTACAGTATGATAATGCTGAATAAGAGGTGTGGTGTAGACCCAGTATATAACTATGTCCGCTTTATAATGCTCTTCGAGCACCCGATTTGTCCGAACGCTAGCGTTATTTGAATCGAATATATATAATTCATTACATTTGTTACGGGCACGCCACGAGACGGCGCGGCAGTAGAGTAAACATGTAAATGGCATTACTGAATACGCTTCTTGTCTCACATGCATAATTTGTCCGATTTCTTTCCTCTCTAGTGCAGGCAAGTGGACTGATGTTTTCGGATTACATCGCAGCGTAAAATTCCTCCCGTCCCGCCTATCCAGTTCTGATGACATCTTGTGGTGTGCCAATAATACTTTACCTCAGCAGGGACAAGTGTTTTTTCTTCTACAAAACGTCCAGACCGGCCCTGGGACCCACCGGTCTCCTATGCAGTGGGTACCGGGAGCTTTCCTTGGGGTAAAACGGCCTGACACTGTGAGGCGTAGGGGAGACCGGGTTTAGTTGGCACACTTTTCACTTCTTAATTTTTTCCAATTTTCATACAAATGATACAAAAAAGAAAATGGTACTGGTGGCACTTGTCATTCTTAGATTATGCAAGAAAATATAATGAAGTTATGTCAATAACTAATCCAAGAAAAATGAACTTCTTCTAACCTCTGCACGTGTGCCAACTTGCCCCATATATGTGGTAGGTTGGCACATGTGATGGGGTAGGTTGGCACATAGTAGAGCCTGGTTTATTATTATTGTCAAAAATATTCCAGGGCAGCATGAATGACGCTAAAATATTTAACTGTTAACAACATACTGAAACTGATTTGCAGTCTGTACAAAACTAAGGACAAACGTTACAAATTACATTGGAAAATGATATGCGATACAGATATATATGTCCACAAAACTTCAGAAATTTTCATCTGATACATCCGACTTGCAGTTAGGAAAAATATATCCCCAGGAAACGCCAGAAATTCATTTTTCATGGGCCTGCATTTGGCACTGGGTGTGTTGAACCCATATTTCCCCCGCTACACTAGTTGAGTATCTGTACACGCAAACCAAACAAAATATTTCCGCACCATTTTTGTCTGAGCAGTCTGTCTGAATTTTCCTCACTATTTTCCTCCTCTTCTTAGAATCTCTTTCAGAGTTATCAAAAGGCGCCTCTTGCTTCGCTTCTGATATTCTTTTTCCTTTTGTCACTTGTCTCAATTTCTGCCTATCTCGGAAGGCAGCTTTCACCGGCTTATCAGTCAGGATTGCTATACATCTTTTGTTTCTACTAGCGTTTGCTTTTAGGAAAAGGACGGACAAGTTCAGGAGCCAAGAACATTCTTGAGGAAGGATTTGTTTTGACATGTGTTCTTTTGGAAGGACCTGCTTCGGGAAAATGAATTCTTGAAGGGTCTGGTCCTGCAGATACATCATGTTTAATGTTTCCGTTGCTGCAGCTCGATGCTGCAGTGTCTGTGGCTGGAGCTGGTCTGGAGGAGGATAGAAACTCCTCATCAACAAAGATATCTCTTTTGTAGGGAAAAAATCCCAGTGGCCAGGTATCCAGCCTTGATATTTGCAGGAGTAGCTGTAAAGTTGACAGACATGTTGATAATTCCAGGCCAATCGTAAATCGTCATCGTTTTTCCTGCGTGGTTTGTGATCCATGCTTCACATGCACGACTGACACAGGTTTAGTGGCCCACAGACACTCTTATCAGGGGCTGCAGTTTGTGACTAAAATGAGTTAGGAAGGAGAGAATTGTCACGCCGTCTTCCTTACAGCAATCGAGTGCAACAACTGATTAATGCGAATCATGACTCTGCAAAGGAGAATCACTGGTCGTTCTCTTGAAGGTTTCACATGGGGGAAAAAAATGTTTCACAGACTTCACAAATAATTGCGCCTGCATCCATCCAGGACGACTGCCATCACCTTGAATCTCTGCAAGAACACCATTCAAGAAATGGGCACGAAATTTCACCCTAGGGAAAATAGAACATGGCCGCACTCTGTTTCCTGCCGCTGAAACGTCCAGGGCTGAAGTTGCTAATTTTCCAGGTTCAGCGGACATCAGAGTCTCTATGTATTTGCAACCACGGCGCGCAGTAACTCTGTCATATATCTGCACCGTTTTTATACCCGTTTCGTCCATGTTCCATATGTCGCCCGAACCAGGCCGCAGACGACCAAACACTTCTTTCAGATTTATAGAAGAAAAGCATTAACATCAGTCTTGCTAAGCTCTGCTGATGCCTATTGCCTCAGGTTTGCGCAGCGAATCAGTCTTAAGCCTTTTCAAGAATTCTGCAAACCATTCTCTGCCTGCCAATTTTGTATCCCTCCAACCTTCGAGGATATTTATATTTAAAGCCGTTGCTTGCTGAAATGAAAACTTTCTCACCTCCCTTGCAGACAAGCCATAGGAGATGTCTGATGCCCTTTACAATGATTTCTCTGAGATTTCTTAATCACCATCAGTGAACAAACGCGCAGAAATTACACTTATCCTATTTTTAAAAATTAATGAGAAATATGATGAAAGATATAAGAACATTTTACTTTATGTAGCGACCCATTTATCAAAAATAAAACTACGGAGCATTTTTATTTCCCTGTTCACTTATATCATACAGCAGAAACACACATGAACTCAACTGGTCAGTTTTCTTGTACTCAATACTGAAGGTCGGATTCTGTGAAATTCCTCGTGTATCCTTAAAAGCTCTGCTGCAATATCTCGTTGGAGAGAAAAGCGGGATTCCAAAATCTCTTGCTAACTTCTAATCGACCTGTTTTCTATTCTGGCTGCCCTAACGGCTCGAACTGTATCTGGGGCAATGTTTGACATTTGAGATTTCCTTTTGCACTATCTTGGTATGATTATATTTCCTTAAACAACATTGAAATGATGAAAGTAATAAGAAGCGTACAGAATACTGCACTGTTGACCGCGGCGTAAGGTGGCACGGTGAGCCAACTTGTCCCATAGTAAGTGTGCCAACTAGACCCAACACGAACTTTCAGTTTTGAGGTTAGTTTCCTCTGAGATCAAATGCACAAGGAACGCTGTTATTTCTCAGTCTTATTGCCACATATATACTACGTAACTACACACTTTTAGTTCAGATAAATCCCTAACAGCCTTCTCAATAATACGTATTTACCAAACTGTTGTAAAATTACTCGGCGTTGTGCAAAACACATACAATGAAATTTTGCTTCCGATACAGCTGTCAGCACATTGCCAACTAACTTCCCTCCAATGAAAGATGTAGCTCTTCATACTGCCCCACAGGTGCTGCGCCCTTACAAAGGAGAGGCGAGATATTAACGTTGTGCCAACTTACCCGTGTAGCCAACTAAACCCGGTCTCCCCTACTACTCATCCGTATTTAGTGATGCGGTTAGGAGTGACTGGAGCTATAAATTCCTTCCTCCATATACACAGGGCCGACAACAGTGGGTTCGGGCCAGGGTGAACAAATTTTTTCGGGCCCCCAGTAAGGGGGCTATTTACACCAAATTGGAAATTCCGACTCCCAGTTGCAGAGTGACTTAGGCGTGGTGTGAAATGGTTAATTTGTACGATCGACAGATAGTGATACTGCCAAGGAGGACAAAAACATTTGAACATAGTAGGGCCCCGGGCCCCCTTTCGGAACTCTGGGTCCCAGTAATTTGTGTCGACTTCGTCCCCCCGCCCCTGTCGTCGGCACTGCATAAACATTCGTGGCGTGTACAAGGACGAATGTACCTACACATATGCGATACATCATGTGTGTGTGTATGTGTGTGTTACAAGGAAATGCGAGAAAACAGATAAGTGAAGGACATCAGTTAAGTGCTCGCATGTGTCGTAAGTTACAGGATTCTTCTTCACAATTTTCAGTGTGCACGCGATAATATCTCTGGGTATTTCCGTGTTCGTTGTTGATAAAGTTAATTTACTGCAAACGTCAGGACTAATTAAGTAATTAGCCTGAAACTTATGCATATCGCTCTGCGAACCGTGCACAGGAAGCAGGTCCTCAGGCCAATGCTGTCAGTAATGAGGAAATGGGATTCAGACTGTGAGTTAGCAAGCCATCGAGCATGTTCGTACCAAATATAGTCATAATATGTCCACTCAATTAAGAGCATAGGGCTGCGGTCGTGATGGGTGCAAATATGACGAAATTCAATTATTAGCCATCGTATTTATTGATTATGCTTATCCTGAGTTAGGTTTGAGTACGAGACACTTGATTTAGATAGCGTTTGTTTCGAAGTTTGATCGTATTCCTCAGAAACAGGTTATAGTACTAACAGAGTGCTAATGGCAAACAGTTATGATACCAGGACCCAATAGGTTCCATATTTATTTATTTATTTATTTATTTATTTATAGTTTATTTAATGACGCTGTCAGTATCTTAGACAGTAAGGATTTCAGAGGTGCTCATGATGGGCAGTAGTGAAATTACGGTCTTCGGGAATGTAATGCCGTGCAGTTTAGTAAACATGAGCCATCATTTCAGAGGGGAATGCTGCCCTCATCATCATGGTTGAAGACAGCACTGCTGGTTCCGCCAACATTGTTGGCCGTCGACCAAACTCCATGGCGTCACATCCCAGAATCAGACAATACGTTGTGGAATTGTGCGATGGTTAGAGATTAACGACTTGTCGGGAATGTGGGACGAAGCGTTGGTAGCCTAATTTCAGGTATTCTCCATTTGCGAACTACTTACAAGAACTGGGGTTATCCGCTTTCCGGGAACCCCCTGTTCAGTGATTTCACGTTTTGAGCGTTAGCTATATGGAACTGACGTCGTTGCACATCTATGATTGGACACTGAGGCTGCTTTCTATTCGTGAGGCCGACTGCCTTGCGGTTCTTGTGGTTTTCCTCCGTCCTTCTAGGCAATTCGTTATCGTTCTGTCCTGCTGTTGCATTTAAACCAATTAAAATTTGAAGTACTGCTGGAGCCGGAATGGTTCAGTCGGTGTACTGGGCTACGGGCTGGACTTCCGAAGAATCACGGTTTGATTCCCGGCAGTGACAAGTGTTTTATCTCTCCTGTCTCCTCCGAAGCGTCCAGACCTGCTCTGGGTCTCATCCACCCTCAGATTCAGTAGGTACTGCGAACTCTTTTTCCGAGAGTACCGCGACGCGGCATGACGCTGACCACTCACCATACCTAGTGCTGAGGTTAAGAATGGGTGGATCTGCACCTTCACTCTCCCACAGGCCTTCATGACGTGCACGGGAACAACTTCAATTCATTGCCCGAGCATTTACCGGATGATCTGATTGCCCTTGTTACAGCACGGAAATGAAGACAATTGATGGCCATGACGGGAGACAGCCCTTTCACTTAGGACCAAGCAATCAACAAACAACAAGATAATTTAATCGTGTCCAAGGATGACCTTGCTGTTCTCCTTCGCTGCGTTATTAATGTTATTAAGGTGCATTAAGTATGCGAAATGGGCTAGTATGGCATAAAGCGGGAAACCGTTACTCGAAGGCGAAAAAAAAAGATGAAATCTGTGACAGGAATCGACATTACTGGGGGAAGAGTGCTTCTAATATGTATTAAAATGCAACAGTTTTCATTGCCGTTTCGTGCTGCTGAAGAAATAGAGAATACCCTAATTTACTGAGAATCGTTTGCATAGTTTGGTTATTATGTACAGTAGACAGTTGTTTTTTGTTCCTGCATTTGGGTATTATTCTTTCTGTAAAGATTCTGCCGCTAAACATTGTGACATTGAAAAAGAAAGCGGCCATAGGCCAACCCCGGGCAAAAAAACGGGTACTTCTACTTCGGGCGAAAAACGGGCACTTCTGCTTCGTCATATTATTATACCATGCGGCAGCACATGCGTATTGCACACAGTCTGTAACAATACAGCAGAAGTCATCGGAATATGGGGATTCGCAGAGTGACCGGAAAACTCAGGACGCCGGTGATTGGGCGCATGCTTCCCTCTTCCAAGCAGTAATTCTTCAAACTGCAGTCCAATTTTCGCTTATATAGCTCCTCCCTGGCCCAAACCTATCGTTGCTCCAGGCGCCTATTTTCGGCTGTCGTCGGTTCTCGAATCTTCTCGAAAGCACAGGACGTCACGGCATCCCCCAAGCGGTCTGCGCAGAAGCAGCGGGTCGTTGTTCTCGTACGTTTGTTAGGAAGTTCGCGTTCCCGGCGTTAATCATGTGCATCGATTAAATATTAAGGAACTTTTGTGTATCATACTTGTAATAAGAATGGTACCTTCCTTTTTATGCATTTTCCGTAAAACTTTAATTACTTCATTGCTTATGCATGGGGCAAAAGCCAAAAATGTTACTTGAAAGTAGTAACCAACCATTAGTATTACTTTTTCATACCTGCGTACATTCAGGTCAACTTTGTGTGTCTGGAGGAAATTTATATCCTCCGGAACCAAGTAAAATTACAACGCGAGAAGTAATGGGAAAATAATTTTCGATTGACGAGTTTTCCGTGCGAGCAGTTGTCGAGGAACGAATTAAGCTCGTAAATGGAGGGATTACAGTATGACCTTTTGTCACCAACTCTATTATGGTTAGCTGCACCCCACAAGCCGTAGACATTTCTGTGGCTTCTTTGCACTACTGGGTTTATATAAATAGAGACATGCAACGCGTTGTTTAGTGTCCGCCCTTGACCAGCTGGTTTGTTAACGTCACTTCCTGTACGTTTACAAAAAAACTGTATAGTAAAAACGAACACGTTCCAAACATAAGTGACATTTGTGTTTGTAACTTGAGCCCTTTTTGTGTCGCGGTGTGTGGACGTCACTGCGAGTTGCTAAAGGGACTGAAGTTTGTTTCCGAAGGAGAAGCGTAGTTGTGTAAGTACTGCAGCGCCATGGACATAGGGTTGTATGTTAAGCAGAAGCCAAACTTTGAAATGTTTCAGCAGTGTGTGCATGTAGAAAAAGGAGAAGTTATATTTGTGGTTTACGTAGCGACGTTGTTAGTCAGTAGCTCAGAGTATACGACACTGAGTGTTTGGGTGATAAGTAAATAATTAATTAGAACGGACGTGGAAGGAAGCGGTTGTGGCCTGATATGAGTACTATCGTGGCATCTGCCTGGAGTGATTGAGGAAGTCCTCGAATAATATCGGCCGTGATAGTCGATGTAGTATGCAGTATGGAAGGTCAGCTCATGCCACACGGGGAACACACTGCGTCTCCGTTGTAAAAATCAGTTAGTTAATGCTGTTTAGGTAAATAATCACTGTTTATTGTGAGAATCGTCGAACCACGATAATGCAATGTGTGAGCAAAATGTTTAAGTGTTAAAGCAGGGGGTACATATAATGACCACTACACTTGAAAAGGTCATGACAGACAAAATTGATTGCTGGCAACAATAAGTTCCAGATTGTCATAATTCCCTTTATTTTTATTTGCTGTTCGGCATCCAAACCAATCGTAGAGCTCATCCAGCTTGCTATTAATGGATACAGGATTTATTTCTCCACCTTAGTCTAGAGCAGACAGTAAGAATGCAAAAAGGTATACAAATCTATTCCACTGTACATCTTCATGGCATGGTGCTTAACAAAATGCAATGGCAACTTTGGCTTCCCTTATCTTTGTGTTCTGTGGGATTTGTACTTCATTCCTAATTTCATAATTCTATTGTCCGCCATTCACGCAACACATGAGTACCAATTCTCTCCCTGTTCTTCCACCATTACATTTAAATTTTTAACCTTTATTTGGGTTTATTTTTCAAATGTGCATATTACTTCTCAATATAATGTGGCCTCTGGTGTTACAACATACTCGTACATACAAATTTCATGAAAATCTATCAGTTGGTTCAAAACTAATTACATGGAAAAACACACACTTTTATGGGAAGGAAACTAATGTGAAATATTTCTACATTTAGAGGCTAGAATTGATTTGCAGCTGCTATTCTTGACCCTAGTACCATCGAGTGGCCAAAGCTTTAAGGTGCCTGCAATGTCGTGGCGTCAAAATATTGTGCTGTTCAGTGTTCTACTACTGTTATCACTGAATTTCATTGTGTTCAATGTGCATTGGAGCAACAGACCTGCTGTGAAGAGACACAAAGATATGGACTCATCTCAGGAAATGCTGCGTGTGGTGCACCTGGACCTGAAAGGTGCCCCACCTAGGATACACCTCTTCAAAACTCTGTTTCCCCTCATCGCTGCAGCGGGTGCCAATGCAGTTCTACTTGAATATGAGGATATGTTCCCATTTGAGGGTATCCTCAAAAATGCATCAGCCAAAAATGCCTACAGTAGGGAGGAGGTGAGGTGTTGTGACAGAACTACTCTGTGTAGCATAGCTCTGCTTGTATTATTTTACAGTACTGCTGCGTGTACTGTATTTGTGCTCATATGATGTTACAAAAATGTTCTGCCTAGTGTAGCTGTGCTAATATCATGTCACAGTACCACTCTGTATAATGTTGCCGTGCTCATGTGATGTCATCACACCACTCTGTATTGTAGCTGTATTCTCGTGTCACACTACTGCTTGGTATAAGGCAGTTCTTCAAATGTTATGTCACAACACCACTCAGTATACTATTGCCATGCTCATATGTCACACTACACTCTGTCAAGTGTACCTGTGCTGATATGATGCCACAAAACTGTTCTGTTCTCTGCAGCTTTACTCACTTGATCGTCACGATACTATTCTGTGCAGGGTCTCCATGTTCATTTGATGTCACGGTATCACTCAGTGTAGTGTTGCCATTCTCATACGTCACAGTGCCACTCTGTGTGGTGTAGCTGGTCCCATATGATGTTACAATACTCCTTGGTGTTTCACTGCCATGCTGATACGATTTCACAGTGCCACTCAGTACTATTGCAATGCTCATGTCATGTACAGTACTGCTGTATGTAGTGTTGCCATTCTCATGTGATGTCATATTACCACCCTGTTTTCTGCTGCTCTGCTTATGTGATGTTCACAATATTGTTTTGTTTAGTGTAGCTCTGTTCATATGATGTTACAATATTGTTACGTATGCCACAGCTGTGCTGATATGATGTCACAAAACTGCTGTGTATCGTAACTGCGCTCATATTAGATCACAGCAATATTATATATTCTGTAGCTGTGTTTATATGCTGTCACATTATTGCACGCTGTTTTAGATTCTGTGGATGCTGGATTATGCACACCAGTCTGGCCTGGAGGTCATTCCTCTGGTGCAGACTTTTGGACACCTTGAGTTCATCCTCAAGCTGCCAGAGTTCCGACATTTTAGAGAACTGTCTGCCTTTCCTCAAGAAATCTGTCCATCCAATCCAGACAGTTTTCAACTACTAGTCCGAGAATTGATCCAGCAAGTTATGTCAATCCACCAGACTGCCAAGTGGCTGCACATTGGTTGTGATGAAGTGTTTCATCTAGCAGTGTGCGAGAGATGCACTCGTAGACACTTGGAGAGCAGGTAAATACCATAAGTGTGTTCTGTCTCTTCCAGGCCATTCAGTGTAGCCATGCTTGTACAGGGTTTTTTTTCTTTTTGCAGGCTGCTCTTCACAGAGCATGTGGCTCGTGTGGCACAGTTTGTGCGTGCTGAGTTTCCAGGGATTATCCCACTGATGTGGGATGACATGCTGCGGCAGTGGTCACCCATGGACCTAGCAGACTCTGGTCTGGGAGAACTGGTTGAACCTGTTGTGTGGGTGTACAGTGAGGACATTGCACACCTGCTGCCACACTATGTATGGTACATGTATGGGCATGTGTTCCCACACGTGTGGGTGGCCAGTGCATACAAGGGTGCATATGGAGAGACTGCAGTAGCACCTGACCTGCAGCGCCACTCCAAGAACAACCTCGCCTGGCTTAAAATCTTGCAGGCCACCAAAGGTGTGCAGTTCAGGGGCATTGTCCTGACTGGATGGACCCGCTATGACCACTTTGCTGTGCTGTGTGAGCTGTTACCTGTGTCAGTTCCATCCCTGTTACTAAACCTGCTATTAGTGTCACACCCCCATCAACCTAAGTCACAGGTGATACACCTATGGACACGAGCTCTTGCCTGCCCTCCCACCCTTATACCAGATGAATCACTTCAGTCTGACCCTTTCCAGTGGCACCTACGTGCATGTGCATTCCCTGGTAGCAACCTTTTCTCAGCTGTGGCTAGCTATGTAGTTCTGCAGGCTCAAGTGGACACTTTGTATACGGATGTGACACAGAGACAGGGCTGGCTGACAATGTATAATGTGCGTCACAACTTTTCCAGCCCGTGGAGACTACTGGAAGCGCTATCTAAAGGCCAGCAACTGGTTCGTGAATTGACTGCATTTAGAAACTCAACAGCTCTTATTATGGGACAGTACTTTGACCAATTTACTGTGGATGAGTGGCTGGAGCAAAAAGTTGACCCCCTGACTGAGAGGATGGCATCCCTGCAGCACTTTGTGCATGTCCTTGTTGCCAGGGACACTTGGCCAAGGCGACCAATAATGTAACAGCAAAGTTCTTCTGATCATGGAATGGGGTGCATCAAACTTGTTTGCTATATAGAACACTGAAGACTGGTTCACTTTAATTTTGCTATGATAGGTCCTTATACATAGCGTAAGATTCTAATTATGCCAAAGAAAAGTTTTCTGTGTGTAACTGTGATACAAGAATTGTGTGAGAGTCTACAAGTTCCCCCTTGTCCTTATAAAAAATTCAATCACTCACATTTTTACATGTTCCAACACATGTTCCATGATATGTCACTGACTTTTGAAGTCCATGTCTGTAATAAGCATATTTCAATTTTTTTAGTTTTTTTCATGAACAGTGTTTTTATTTGTGATTTTATTCCTAACCATTTGTTTCTACTCAGGCGTGCTAGATAAAAATGCTCAGTTCACCTATAAAAGTGGCACCCATGCCCCAGAGTACTATTGAATAAATGACGTATTTGCCCGCAGTTTCTTAAATTGTGATATATCACATATTTAAGTACCCTATGTAAAATTTTGAAAGGATTCCTTTCTCACAATTACCCAATTTTCTGAATGACTTGTCCAGTTAAGCACCAATCCCAGTGGCCTTGCAGTCTAAAGGTATAGGTCTGTGGCTGCTTGATTTCTGGGATCATGGGTTCAAATTCTGCTGAGGGCATGGATGTTTGTCTGTTGTGCTTGTTGTGTGTTGTGTAGGTAGCAGCCTCTGTGATGAGGTGATCACTCATTCAGAGGAGTCCTACTGGGTGTGCATGTCTAATTGTGTGCGATCTAGGAACCTCAACAGTGAAGTGGCCTAGACGTGAGTTGGGCTTTTGCACCAGAGAGAGAGAGAGAGAGAGTTCAATTAAGCATTGGTTTTCCTTCTTTTCTTGGCTTGCTGGCAGAAATTGTCATGGATTTAAAGCCATGTCACCTTTTTGTAAGATTGAGGTTTCCATAATGGAGAAGGACATACTGTGATCTTC
Organism: Coptotermes formosanus; assembly: GCA_013340265.1. Taxonomy (NCBI): domain Eukaryota; kingdom Metazoa; phylum Arthropoda; class Insecta; order Blattodea; family Rhinotermitidae; genus Coptotermes; species Coptotermes formosanus. The sequence goes on along the minus strand of BLKM01000254.1, from coordinate 1,495,896 downwards.
TGGATTATGACACCACAGTCAGTTTCCCCTGAAGATGGAGGCTGTACATCACTCCCAGATTGCAAGGTGTTACAGGCCAGAAGATCACAGCCATGCCATGTTTCATAACAATTATTCACAGTATTGCTCTTTGATCATGTCATATACTATGTTAAACTAATCAAAAATTTCTGTTTCAGAACCCCAAAATGTATCAGTCACCCTGAGGCAGTTCACACTTCTGCCATGTGAGCTTTCAACAGATGTGACAATTTATGTATTATTATATAGTACTTAGTGAAACAATATTAGCCACATGTTAAGACTAAGTGACACATCAACACGTAATTTCTTCATTCTTCTGGTAATAATCACTGTTAGGTTCAATGTCTTGGTATTTTCTTCTAAAAACATCTTCATTTTGCACTGCCTGCAGACTGCAATTTTCTGTACGTTGACAGTGGTAAGAACTCTCTCATTAATTTGCTGTTCTGTAAATATACCCTGGTTCTGATGTTGGCCTACATCAATCATATGCTCAGATTTTTATTCTTCTAATTTTTGTGTGCTCCAGGTGTGTGACTGCTGGTTGCTCAATTCTGATTTTGAGAAGTGTTCCTTTTGTTAAAATCGTAATTTCTGGCAACCACATTTCACATTGTGAAACTTGCTTTCAAGCCAGTGTTGGTGAACATCAGTTGACTTGGGCCACATAGATGACACGGTGATCTCAGAAGCCTGCT